>DWON01001908.1:0-22456 GCA_018251015.1 Phocides pigmalion okeechobee
TAGTCCTCAAGAGTAGGAACGCATCCGCGTCCATCCTTAAATAGAACGTCTGTTCTATTTAAGATTGGACGTGGTTGCCCATGGGTTGCAGTGACCACTTAACATCAGGTGGCCTGCATGCTCGTTTCTTACTCTTTCACGATAAAAAAAAGGCTAGAATTCGTTTTATTAGGAAACAGTCTAAAGAGACTAATTGGCCCTCAACAATTAAAATAATATATGTGTACAATAGAAACAATTACCTTTCTAATGTTGCAATAGCTCTCTCCTCACCGATAGGTTCTGCTTTCAAGTCAGCACGAGTGGGAAGTTCTGCTTCACCAACAGCAAGTCCGCACTGGCGTTTGCACATAGCCATAAATGCTTTAAGGTAGTCCGTAAGGGCATCGTCACTTTTAGAGTCTAGGCGTGCTAACGAACGAAACCGGCTCCAGCGGAGACTTTTAGTTGCTGGATCAAATTCGACACCGTATGAGGCAACTGTGCGTCGAAATGCTTCTTCATCGGCTCGAGTCCAGCGCCACTGAGATACCTCGTCTCTAGCGAGCTGATCCATACGCTCCCGTCTCTCCATCTAATAAAGATAATATAATTTGTATAACGGTATAATGACAATCCACATAGCACAACTTTCAACAAATTGGTCTGAAGGAGAGTATACAAAAAAAAGTGTTCAGATCAACACTTTAACTGCGGCGATCATATTTATATCAAGCCAGTATTACGGGTAACAGCACTAGACTGGAGCTGTTTTCTCTGGACTGGAAATGCGCCCTCGACTCACACCTATAGAGCTTAGCAGCATACAAGTAGCGTCTTGGTTTGCACAGTCGTTGTGTCCGCCCGCAGTCTTGTAGTCCCCACGTAAACTCTGCATTTGTTTTCGCCCGTAAGCTTGTAGAGAAAATGCCTCGTGGCCGTATTTTACAAAGTTAATATTCTTTTTGTCATATCCTATCCTACACCTTTAATATATTTCTATTTTGCGGAGTTTTGAACTTTACAGGAAAAATAGGCATATAATTTTGATATGATATGGTCGCACCTTAGCCCTCTGCTGCAACTTCAACTCCTCGCGCTTGTAGTTGCGCTGGTAGGCAGTTATGAGGCGGCGCAAGCGCGTATTGAGGTCTTGCATGGAGGGCCACAGGTGCGTGGCGGGCGCGCGCTCGTCGTCGGCGCGCGGTGACGCGGCCGGCGACGTGGCGCCCGCACCGCTCGAAACCTCGTCCGTGCAGTCCTCATCACCTACCACGCTCCCTCGCACCTTGCGCTCCTCGCTCCTGCGAACATGCATATTGCCTCACTTAATATAGTTTCTATAAAAGATATCCAGATGACTTTTGGCCATTCAAATTCAAATTGTACATTGTAAGTTACAATTCTATAGATACACCAATTTTATTTTCGGGTGAATATTTGGTTTGTTACAATTTAGAATTTTTATGAGCGATATGCTGACTTAGATTTATTTTGAAATATTCATATAGATATGAATATAAAATTTTAAATAATACTTTTTTAACTAATACTCACTTGATATCTGTACATTCCGCATCATCTGGTGGTCCAAGTTTATCTACATAGCATAATTGTGGATCAGATCGCATGGCCAGATAGTTTTCATAGCCATGTATATATGTGCCGACTAACAAAGACACATCGCACTCGGTGTCCCACCACAACCGAGGGGGTGCGCTGTCTACGCCACGAGGAACGCGCATGCCTAGGGCGCTAAAAAAAACCAACGCCAGTATTATTTACAACTTGCAATTGATTTATGTATACATCAAAACAAGAAAATATTTTTTAAATATACCTAGCATGCGTTCCGTTTTCAATTTGAGTAGCATAATCCCCTATAACTTCATGCTTTATATAATACATCATCCGCACCCGCAACAACACTCTGAAAAGAAACAAGTTGCTTTTATTAATTATTTGCTAGACAATTTATATAAGATGCGCAAGAGTACCTTATTTAATGAAAAGGTTATTATTTTATTATTTGTTAATAAAAGTTGCATTATGATATGAGTGAATCTAATATATGTATGTTAATAATAGACCAAATATAAGTAAATGTAACAACTGTCTTACTTGTTAGCATGTCTAAACAAATGTTTTTTGTAACTGCTTTCTAAATACAATTCACAATCATATTTTTCTATAGAACTCCAATGATTGACATCTTCCCATTTTTGAGTATCATTAGGCTTAGGTAAATCCTTGAGTCTATTCTTCTTCTTAGCATTCCGACCTCGAGGCACAGGATTATGAAGACCACTATGATTTCTAGATATTGTTACCTCACCATTTTCACAAGGTTCAATCAAATCCCATATAAAATTACGGATCTTTTCGTCACCTTTGTAGTGTCGTAGGCAATATAAAACCTAAAATTTATCAGTATGTTATTAAAAATATTTTTTTATTTTTGAGGAACTCTTATTTCAATAAAAATATATCAGAAGTTTTACTTGTTAACTCAGTGAAAATCTAAATTTCCTCGGTATTAGCATGGCAAGTCATCACAGAATTGTTATTAATATCAATAATTAATAAATAAGAAACTTACAATAATTCGCGCACAATCTTCAATTACAGGGAGAGTCCAACCCTTTCTAAATTGATTTTTGTCTATAATTTCTTCCCATCTGGCCCATCTAAAACAAATGTGCATATGTTTTAATAATTTCAAAAGTATGAGGAATGTAAAAATACTATTTAGAAATACTGTTAGTGCATTAAGGTCACATTGCCATCACATTCATAACACATTGTATTACCATCTTAATAGCTGTGGATAAGCACGATAGTGCAAGCAAGATAGTGTTTACTCTATGTTATTCACAGAAACATTGCATAATATCTCACCCGAAAGTAAGCAGTCCTCTTTCAATTTTAAAGCATTCAGATCTAGTCCAAGAACCATAGACTACTTCTTCATCTATAGGGACACCTTCATGTCGAGGAACATAATCATCACTTGCATATCTTCTCCCTTTTCTGCCGAGCTTATCTTTTTTCCTTTTGCTTCTGAGGCTAATTCCTGAATAAATAAATAATAGTTATTTTAACATTAACTATGAATGAGTAACACATATAAGTAACATATTAATAATTTAATTAGCAGTACCTTCTTCATCTTCATCTGAGTCAGGTGTTACTTCCATATCAGACATTTCCATAGGACCATCGTCATGTCCGTATCTCTTGATAACCGTTCTTTTCCTAGGCTCAGTAACTATTAAATCTTCATCCTCCTTCTTTTCAGTTGTATCTATTTCCGCTTTCTTAGCCCATTTGTTCCAGAAATCAGGGTCTCTTATGTCGATGTCGGATCTCTGGTCTGCAGCAGCAAAGCTTGCTTTCGAAAAAGTAGAACCTTTTTCTGATTCCATTTGAATGACTTGTGTTCTGCGAGCTAATATCATCTCTATGTCTTCTTCACAAAATTTATCTCCAGCGTTATCTTCGTCCATAACTGCACCATATGCTCCTTTTTTAAGCAGATCTTCAATTTCTTTTTTAGATAATTGTTTAAGCCCAGTTTCTTTTCCTTGGGAAGTATTCATACTTTGCAATATAGCTTTATCCAAGCCGAGTTTCAATGAAGCTTTATCAAACATCTCTCTCTCATAAGTATTGCGACAGATCAACCTGTATATTTTAACCATTTTTTGTTGACCAATTCGATGACAACGTGCTTGCGCTTGTAAATCATTTTGTGGATTCCAATCACTATCATAGATTATGACCGTATCGGCAGCAGTTAGATTAATTCCCAGGCCACCAGCTTTTGTGCATAACAAAAACACGAATCGATCAGAATCTGGTTTTGAAAACCGGTCAATCGCCTCTTGTCTCAAGTTACCTCTTATGCGTCCATCAATTCTTTCATATGGGTATTTTCTAAATACAAGGTAATCTTCCAAGATGTCTAAACATCTTACCATTTGACTAAAAATTAGTACACGATGACCACCAGATTTTAATTTAGGAAGGAGCTTGTCGACTAGTACCATTTTACCGGATGATTGTATAAGCGCTTTATAATAAGCTTCTTTATCTTCCCCATTGCTTTGCTTGTAATCAAATTGAATTTGGTCTTCAGCTCCATTTAGAAGATATGGGTGAATGCAGCATTTTCGAAGTTCCATCATTGTATTCATTAAATTTGGAATATTAGCTGCAGATGCTGTACCTTTCTGCAAAAAACTAAAATTCCTTTCTAATATAGCTCGGTAATACTTTTTCTGTATGTTAGTTAATTCAACTTCTATAATCGTCTCTTCCTTAGGGGCCAATGTTTTTTCTACATCTTCTTTTAACCTCCGTAACATCATTGGTTTTAGCAACGCTTGTAATTTATTCACTTCAGATTCACTTTTGAGTTGACCAAATTCAGTTAGAAAAGCATCACTACTAGAAAACTGGGCAGGTTCCAAGAAATTAAGTAAAGAGAAAAGTTCATTGACGTTATTTTGTAGAGGTGTACCAGACAGCAATACGCGGTGTTCAAGGTGAAGCTGCCTCAAACCTTCCAACAACTTACAGTTACGATTTTTCAGTCGATGAGCTTCGTCTATAACACATATTCTCCAATTGAAAGACTTTAATTCCTGAAAGTCTGTAACTATAATTTCAAAAGTTGTAATTAACACATTAAACTTATTTATTTCTTTTATGGGTTCTCCTTTAGCATTTTTATAATAGAATTCATACTCTTGTATCATGCTTTTGCTTTGTTGAGATCCATGATAAACTACCACATTCATTTCAGTCCAACCTTCAAATTCTCTTTGCCAGTTAGGTATAGTGGATAAAGGTGCAATAATAAGGAACGGCCCTCTAATCCCGTATTCCCATACAGAATTTACGAATGTTAAACTTTGTATAGTTTTACCAAGTCCCATTTCATCCGCCAATATACAGTTACGATTATTATGCCAAGAAAATAATAACCAATTCAAACCTTCCAATTGGTAAGGGCGCAATGTATTGCCACCTTTATATAAAGGCGATTCTTTTAACTGGGACCAGTTATCAGCTGATGGTCTTTTTTTGAATTTCCATTTGTCCTTGGGTGGAATTTCACTGAATATTTTATATTGTTGTATTTTATCTACATCTATATCTTCTTCTAATTCCCATGTGCTATCTTCATATTGTAAACTTTTCCACTTGACTAAATAGTGTTTAACAACAGTATTATTAGCTGGATCTTGATTTTCTGACATGTCTAGAATTCTTTCAACTTCTACATAATCAGGATTAAACGGTTCATCGTCTAAAAGTTCAAATATGTTCAGCTGCTGAGCTTGTTTTTGTTTAAAGCGCTTTATTTTTGAGTATATGCGCTTGTCTCCTTTATATAACTCCTCTTCAGTCTTCCATTCACAATGCAAGTATGAGAAATTCCTGTACTTTACAAAATATTCCTCGACATCAACCATTATAGGTTTTTTAGACTTAGAATCAACATTATCCTTTTCAATATCAATTTTTGTTTTTTCTTTGTTGTCTCTATCTACTTCTATTTCAGCAGGGATTACTTTCTTTTCTTCAATATTGTTAGTATTTTCGTTCGTTTCTGAAGGAATTCTTATACTTTCTTCATTAGTTTGCTTTTGATTTTGTGTGGTTTCATCTAAATTGGTTTCTGGAGTTTCAATTTTTAACTCCCTTTTGCCCATACGGCATGCAAGAACGTGTTGTACAATCATTGAATCTTCCTCTGTAGTGTTAACATAAATGTAATTAGGTTTTGGAGTGCCCTCTGGCCTAATAATATCTTTGGTGTCACAATTTAAATCTTCAAACTCTTTTTCTTGTTTTATTGGTGTTAATGTGAATTCGTCATCCGACAATCGCAGTATAACATCGTCCGTATACTTTTTGCGCTGTGTATTCCTCGCAGAACGGCGCTTTAGAATATCGTCACCTTCTGGTGGAGGAGATGGTGGGGGAGTAGACATCATATCATCGGGTTCTCCGTCAGAGTCAGGTATCAAACCACCCCTTTTTTTCTTCTTTCCGCTTGCAGTTTTCTTTGTAATCAATTTTTTGCAACTGCCACTAGCAGATGACCTTTTTTTAGTTGCCTTTTTCTTATGACAACTCATATCTAAATCTTCGTCTTTTTCGTTCTGTTCACGTTTTGCTTCAGCCTCTTCAAGTAAATCTTTGATAGCTATTTTAGAGACTGGGATGTCATCAAAGTCAGTAACATTTGATTCATCTAACGGCAGTTCTTGAACACTTAACATACTTTTATGAGGTTCAATAACAAGACTGTTGTTTAGTGACATATCACTTAAATTATTATCTGTGCTATCCTTTTCTAGTAACTCATTACTAGTAGTTGTGTCTGCTTGTATTTCAGCAGTACCCTTTTTAACGTTCCTCTTTCTTTTAGGAGCATTTGGGTCTTTAGGTTGTCTTTTTTTACGTTCTTTCACTGGTTTATCTCCTACAATTTTAGGAACTTTAGGTTCCTTAGGAGTGCGTGGTTTCCTTTCTTTATTTTTTCTTGGACCTCTTTGCTTTTTTATTTTACCATCATTAAGATCCTCCATCGAAAGAGCACTACTGTCCAAATTTGTTAAATCTTCAGTCATTTCTAAGTCAATCTCTGAATTGCTTTGTAATCCTGTCCCTGCAGTAACACAATCTTCTGACACAGGTAGCTGATCGAGAGATTGTGGAGTAGACATTAGTTTTTCTTTCTTAACTCGAGGTTTTCGTGGTTTAGCGGGTCCCTTCCCTCGCCCTCTACCAGTTGTACTAGTAACTTGAGGACTTTCTACCATTTTTGTACCATAAATAGGATTCTGTAAAATGCAGTTAGGTCCCCCATTACATTTGTCATTCGTTTCGTGTTGTTGAAGAATAGCCAATCTTTCTTGTAAACATCTGACTTTTTCTTGATTCTCGTTTGAGGGTGGTAAGCAGTAAGTTTCTTGAATTTGTTGTTGTAAAGACATTCTTTCTTGGTGGTGAGAAGTTGAATACATGCTAGGTATAGGCGCAGCTGGATGTGGCAAATTATTTGTTCCCATTATAATCATGTTTGGATTAATATTATGCGGAACAGTAGGCATAATACTTGGTGGAGTAGTTTGAATGCTAGTTGTCCCCATTCCTGGATGAACATTTTGTCCTGCCATTGTAATACCAACTTGAACATTTGGAATATTTGTGGGAGGATTTGTTGGTATAGTCGGCACATTACTAGAACTACTTTGAATATTTTGCTGTGTACTTCCGAGTACATTGGGAACCGCAGGAGATAAACCACTTACATTTCCTTGTGGATTATGAACTGGAATTGTAGAAGAAACATTATTTGTATGCTGCAAAGGATGAGTTGTTTGAACGTTCAAGCTGGCTTGACCTCCAGTTGTAATCCCACCCGGATAATTTGAAATAACATTCAGGTTTTGGTTACTTTGTATACTTGATGATATACTAGAAGCCACATTAGGAGGAATTCCAGGTGAAATTATATTTTGAAAGGTATTATTTTGATATCCTGGATTCCTTGAAACGTTTGACGACGGACCATCAAATTTCATAATTGGATTGGTCGTGTTTATTGCCGTAGGATGATTCGCAGGTGGCAGATTTTTTTGCGAAGAGCTCGTTTGTTCACTAGTAGGCGGTAATATATTGACAGAAGGTGATAAGGTCGTCCCTTGATTTCTTAATTGTTCATTGTCGCTTGACTTGGACGATTTCTCAACATTGGTAATGCTATTTTCCGAATGATTTTCTGCATTAACAGATGTATCCTTTTTATCTTCTTCTTTAGAAATATTTAGTGGATTAAACACAGTATCACTAGATTGACAGACACGAGTATTCTCCTTAGATTCCTTATTTTCTACAGGTAAAATAGCGGAATTAATAACATTTGACGACGAAATTATTGAATTACTAGGTGCGTTTATTACCGCATTTTCCTGTGGAATATTACTTGGCGTAGGCTTAGATACAAATGAATTAGTATTCATTTCTTCACTGAGGTTCTCTGTATCAACTGGTCCTATTTCCATTTTTTTATTTTCCGAAGCAAGCTGTTGGACATTTTTAGGAACTTCTGGTTTTAAAGTAGGCGTTGTTGCCGATGGCTCTACAGTTTTGACAGACTGATCGGAACTTTCCATTTGGACAACATTATTAATTGGAGTCGGTATTTTAGTAGGATTCCATTGCGATGGCGAGGAAACGATATGTCCAACCACCGGTGATGCTGGATTACGTTGGTAGGGATATTCTCCACCAGTGGGTAAAACCATTTGTTCCAATGCTTGAAGAGTATTTTGCGACGTAAATCCGCCAGAAACCGGAGGAGGGCCGGCTACAGGAGATTGCACTAAATTACGTGACGCATGAGGTGATGCACTAGGCCCTTTAACAGGTGACATAACAGGGCGCGGTGATAGCTGCGACTGCCCCTGTTGTCTCGGCGATACTTGCGCTCGTGGAGACATTTGAGGCGACAATTGGGGAAATGGTGGCCGGTATTGAGGACTTCCGGTTTCTAAACCAGATGGTTTCACAGTATTGTACTGATTTGATACATTTACATCAAGTGGATGTTGTACTTGATGTGGTTGGTAATTCATTGGAACAGAGTGGTGAGGCGACGCATACGGCATTTGCGATGGTACACCATGAGATGGACCGACAGTAGATGACGGCACTGGTGGTTGACGAGAAACATGATGTAAAGGTGGCGCACCAGCATGATGAAGGTGGGGATTAGGATGATTTTGGATTCCTGGAGCAATACCTCCTCCATGACTTCCCATACTTTGGTGAGGCTGGTGTTGAGGTATTGGTGGATGACTCTGTTGAGCGTGGGGTAAACCATATTGATGAGCATTTACATCCATTTGTTGATGGTAGGTGGGGTGTTGACTTATCCGAGCTGCAGCTGGAGGATGCATCTGAGTATAATTGGGATAGTTCTGCAAAATGAAAGACACATAAAATTTAAAACGTAATAGAAGTAACAAATGAGCTTGTAGCTGATGTTAAGTAATCTTTTCTGCGATACTGTGATAACTTTACAAGCTTATTATAATATAAAATTATGAAATATATTTAATAATTTACCTGTTGTTGTCCATAAATTTGTTGTGACGAAGGTTGTGGAAAATGTGGTTGTCTTGGAATATATGCTCCATTTTGAGCTTGTAATCCTATCCCAGAACCCTACAACAAAAATTTGACTATTTATTTTCATATCATCAAGATCAAATCAGAATCATTGATCACTAGGATTTTTATATATATATTCATAAAGTACTTAAAAAAGGTTTTTGTAAAGGGCACCAAAATAAATAAAAATGATTTTTGAGATGTGTTTATAAAAATTGTTACCTGCTGAGGAGAGTATTGATGCATTTTCTGTTGATGTTCATAAGAGTGTCTGTAGCCAGGTGTAATAGGTGTGTATCTATTTGCACCGGGTGCACCGGACCACACGCCCATATCTCCAATACCTGAACAATAAAAAAAATTACACAATATACAAGACATGATAATAATATACTGTAGCATTACTTTTCTCATTTTGTAGACTATAACTTTATAGTTTGACTATTGAATTTAAAAAAAATTGTGTAGGCAAAAATGAGATTATAATTTGGAACGTAAATATTAATAGAATACTTACAACACAGCTTTTTTTATTTCTACTTCCCTGTACATATCATGGTCATATTCATAGTTTAATTTTGTTTTATATGAACCAAATTTTACACTAGGTTTATGATTTATGATTAAATGTCCCTATTCTTACATTAAAAGCTAAGAGTAATAATCCACAACTTGTTATTCTAGGATACAAACAATAATTTGTTTAGTCGATTCGAGCTTACCAAAAAAGCAGACAGTGAACATTAACAATGTGTATGTGTCTCGGTTAGCGTAATGAATACAGTTAGGATTAACTACAACAAATGGTCAACAGTCAATATGGTGAATATCAAACTTGTTATTTTCTTAACGTCAATGGTGAAAGTAGTTAAGTATATGTGATTTGCTTGAACACCACATTTACACAATGCACAATTGATTTCATCTGCATATATCCATATAATACCAGTTAATTGTCGAAAATTGGCTATAGATCAAGAAATTATACCACAATCTGAGCAATCAAAGAAATGTCAATTGAAATTTCAATATTTGAAACCAGTTTCCTATCAACTTTTTTTAATAGTACTAATATTTTTAATTTTAACATGGTATAAGATATAATTTAGACGTGAAATTGTGATACTTCATACAATACAATCCTTAAGATGTCGAATTAAGCTATGTAGAAAACAATCATAAGAACATTTGATTTGATAATGAAAAAAATACGATGAAACAAACATGTTCATTTTTATAGTGTAAACGTAAAAGCTTGCACATATGGAATGGCCTATATACTAAGCTTTAACTTTACATCAATATTGTTGTAATAAAATATTTTTTATTATCCCTGTGATTTTGGTCTTTCTTACGCTTTTTTTTACACTTTTGTATTTAAATAATATACCTTATGTTATGTCTTAAAATTAAGATGTATGTATTTTATGAAGATCTCAATAATTATCTCTATATACATATGTATACCTGGGTTCGAGTTCACGTTGTCTATCTTTGTCGATCATTGAAGAAATACACAAACCGTGGAGCTAAACGTACATACAATCCCAGACAATACTCTTATTTTACAATCAAGTAACAGGTATATGCATATGTATGTACATTATACATACATATGCTATATTTTGTGCATATATATACATACACAATGTATATACACAATTATATTATATTCACAAATGAATACAGTTTGAGATCTATCATTACATACTTAAGAATATGATCCTAAATAAGTGTTTATCGTAAGGCGAAACGATAGTGGGAGTGTTCATTTTCTTCAAAATGAATGGTCCCTTACACACGATTTTTGTTATTTCCGAATTCTTCAGATATAGCTCAATAAAATGATACTAAGTTACGACTTCAATGCATACATAATCGTTAATTTTTGGTACAAAAAATATTTCTAGCTTAGAAAACAAAATAAATAGTAAAATCACTAAAAGTCTATAAGGTATTAGTAAATTAATTAAATTCACAAACCTTGCTCTGGCATGGTGTACATTGGTTCTGGCCCAGGATGGTATCCAGGGTAAGAATGTGATGGATGTACATGGTGCGAAGGATGTAGCGGGGCATGTGGTTGAGGCAAGCGCGGGCGAGGGGGATAACTGCCATATTCATGGTAGTCAGGTGCCGGTGGGCCAGTACCAGGATTTGGTACTGGCTGTGAACTGCTAGGACCGCCACCTCCAAACGAAGCCAGTTTTTGAATTGTGCCTTCCTGAGCCACACTGCTTGGATTATATGGCTGCCTATAACTATAAAAAGAAAAAAAAAGATTTTTCCAGCCAGCTTTATAATAAGTAATAATTTGACATATTTTAATTTAAAATTTGAATATCTACTACCTAAACTGTGAATTCTCACTTTCATAAAAAATCCTAATTGTGATGTTTTTTTATACATGGCAGGTATCTAAATCAATATGGGCAACACAACTAACCTATTATCTGTAGTATCTTTATTATCTCCAGCTACACCAGATGTTGAGCTGCCCGTAAATCCGTCTGATCCACCAAGATCAGTAAGTCCTTCCAACATACCGCTTCCATCATCACCAAATAAATTATATGAGTCCATCACTCTTTCACGAGTGAATTAAAAAAATAGTTTGTCGAAGAATCCAATAATCAGTTATAGCGCCCATTGTAATCTGTAAATAATGGTTATATTGTAAATTAAATAAGTTGTTAGTGAAGTACATGATCTAATTTCACTTCTATTACATTAAAATTAGAGGTCTTTGTTCATTAGTGAATTCACGGATTTTTGAGTTATACTTTTTTGGTCTGTAACGTGAAATGCAAAATATTTAGTGATTCTTCTGAGTATAGAACTTGCAAAATCGGTGTACCACACTGGAAAAAAATATTGATGACATGAAAGTTCTAAATATGCCTTATAGGCAAACATAATTTAAAATATTGTAATATTTTTAATTAATAATGCAATAATTTTGTAACAACTTTGTAAGCTGTAATTAAATAGTCTTTGAAATGTGACTCAAAGAATTTCAAAAACCGGTCCAGAAATTGTAAGCATTTTTAAGCTATGGATATAATTATTTCATTTATATGCATTGGTAATACAATTTTTAACATTATTTTACATTAAAATAAGGATATACATACATTGTAAGATTATTAATTACAAAAATATTGGCATAAAAAATAACAAATAGGCAAAATGTGTTTTTATGCAACTTTCATTGTATTGAAACACAAACTTGGTCAAATGAAGTTATCACACATCTGATATAAGCTTTTTCGTACTAATTGTATGACATCAATATATAGCTGAGTCGACACAGAAGAAAACAATACTTACCGAAAAATAATTAATTTCAACATTATTATCAAAAAAAAAGTAGAAAATGCTTGCCAAAATGTTTACTTGTATCTTATAAAAACACTCTTTTATCACATAAAGGTAAAAGTTCTAACTCATGTACATTATTTTCGTATAAAACATTATTACACAACTGAATTCTCATTATTCACATAATTAATTTAACGTTTGTACAACAATCATCAGTTTGTCATAATTTTTAGTTACGCACCAATAATGCCTAATACATTATTGTACGAGTCTGGAATCCTAGAATATCTACATAAAACGTAATAACTATATTAGTTAAGGTTTTTTAACATTAAATGTTATAGTAATCTTATAATAAAACACAAAAACAACAACATTTATTTACTTTTAAGTCAAATGGTAACATAAATGTCTAAAGACATACACAGGGCAAACGACATTTTTTACGATGCGAAACCACGCACACATCGCTCAAGCATAGCTGTCTCCTATATAGGAGATATAAGTTGTAGTTAGTATATTGGTATTAACAAACATATTCCTATATTTATATTCCTGTATCCATATGTCGGAAGGGGTTTAATGCAATCGTGCGCGCGCCGCACACTTTCATTGCATGAACCACGGTGGACATCGACATCGCGAAACACACAAGTTGAAATTGTTAATTGCCCGCGCTATCTCCACGGGTGTTGTATCGTCTGCTCCTATCTACTCTTCATCAATGCTCCAGAGGTAAGTAACAAGTAATATATTCTTGCTGGTCGGATAGTTAACAATATATACATTGATAATTAGGCGTATTGATTTCGTAAGGTGTATTGTATATAACATATTATTTATACAAAATAAAATAATAACATTTATCTTTTTTTTATGAAGTGTTTAAGTAACCTAAGTTTAATATCTGCGAAGAACTGCAGGATTACGTGAGCAGAGCGTGGATACAAGGCGGATGCGATGCACGAGCTATACAGACGCATTAGAGGCATCGCAGACGCGATATTCAATGATAGCGCCCTTATAACTGTGAGAATGTCAAAGGAATTGAACAATTACGAAAAAAATGTATATATTTCAAATGCCCTGTATCTAATTCATCAATAAGTTTCTTTTAAATGAATATAAACAATATGCCCATAGTTCAAAATTAGTCATTATTGGTATGTTATATTGACGCATCTATTAGATCCTCCCTCTTGAAATTAAGGTAACTTGATATGGACATAGTATATGTGACACTGGTATATTGTGAAATCTTGTGAAAACCGTATTTTTTTAACATATTTCTGATGATATAGTATATAATATCTATGCAGTGTTATTGAAAAAATCAAATCAGTAATATTGCACAATTTACTTTAATAAATTACAAAAAAGAAACAACCAATATAAACAACATTCTATACAGTAATACGTCGAACTTACGCGATAGGTGAGATTGATATAACCGCGTAAGTAGAATTCGCGTAAGATGGGGTAACAATTAAATGATTTTAAATTGGGGCTGAAATTTAAAAATTCTATGGAAATAAAAATTTTATAAATTAAAAAATACAAAATGGAAACACATTTTTTATTCCTTGTACTATAAAAAATACGCTTTTTGTTAGTCTGTTTTGTTTTTTAATTTATAGCTCAAAATTTCTACCGCCATTTTATCTTGTGATTGAAGTGGTTCTGAAGACTAATTCTTCGTTATCTTACTCTTCGACGAATCATAACAAAAAACATATACATAAAAAAATCGACGAGATTTAAAAATCGCGTATGTCCGGAATCACGTAAGCCAGGATAGCGTAAGTCGAGGTATTCCTGTATATTCACATAGTACAGAGTCAATAATACAGAGATCCAAAGTAGCTACATATATACCAGACACCTTGCTGCTCTACATGAAGTGAGTAACCAAACCCCATTGGTTACAATAGTATGGCACATGCTTTAAATATTGTTGTAATAAACTTACACTGGCAGATTACTTGTGATTTGAATATTTTAACATAAATATAAAGAATACAAATTTCATTAATAGGGTATTAAAAATGTAGACAACTGCAAAATGAATCATATTTAATACAACTTACAAGCTCAGACAGGACTTCAGTCCTTCCCTTTCCCTCTTAAAACTTGCATTTGGATGTTGATGGGCTGCAGTGGCAACTTAACAATGGGGGTCTGCATACTCTTTTCTACTCATCACAGTTAAAAAAAATTACAGCTAGTAATTTAAAGGTGGTACAGCTTTTAGTGCTTCAACTGGAATAGCACAACACCACACCATTTCTACCTTATAACAGAAGCTATGTTTTGGTTCGAAAAGTGTGGTAAGGCAAATATACTAATGTTAAGCTTTCCAACTTAGTCCTCAGTAAAAGAAACATAAGTCTTTAGTGAATCTCAAGAAGCATGTCTTAATTCATCCATAGGAAAAGGCAACGGGTGAACAACGTCATAATGTGCTTCTCTATGTAAAAAACAAATTTAATACTATAGAACATATGACATTGTTACAAAAATTTATATTACATGTGTGTGTGCAATATACAATTTTCAATAAGAGTTTTTTTCCTGTAGCACATAGATATAATCAAGATAGTTTTGTATATTGAAACAACATTTAATCTTACAAAATGGCTGTTAATGTGAAATAAAATTTAGAAAGGCTGTTATTTGGACTTAGTCTTTATAACATACTACTAAAATGGATGAGGATCTTAAATTAGCAGATTTTTTTGTAATTTTACACACATGTTATTATTATTTTTCAATACATTCTGTCTTCATTATCCATGATGAATTTTAATTAACATAACCAAAAACTAATAATGCACATGCACATTATTAATATTCTATTTGCTTAAGTACAATATCTGATGATGATATAGTTTCATATTTTCTTTCTTTAGGTGCTCCAGACGGTAATGTTTTGTCTTCGATTTCTTTCTGGTGCATATTGCTTATACAACCAAGGGGAAAAGCTATACGCTTATGAATATTTTTAACATATAGCGATATAACTTCTCCCGTTAGTTATACAGCAGTCATTTCTTCAGTGTTATATTTACTTGTGACGGTCTCATTACACAATAAAAATCACAAAAACTTGTTACAATGTTGGTGATTTACAATGAATATCATAGAAATATTTAGGGTTCATACTATATCTATTTCTAAGTTTATATTAACTAAGCTAGCATTATGGATTTACAAAGTTATTTAACTTTGTTAGTGCAGCCCAGTTAGTAACACAAATGACGTGACTGACTGGAAGGCTGAAAACGAAGACCACAACAGACACCAGAGCCGGCTCTAAATTCCACAGAAAACTTAACATTACACTGAACAAATGCGGTCTTAAACGTTACCAAAAAAACACCTATGCACAAAAAAATAAATAACAAAATCATTATAATTGTATAGAAGATCGTTTTATTCAAAGTATATTGCCCCATAATAGTGTGATACGGGCATTGGAAAATTGTCGAAAATTATACTGCTATGTCAAAGAATTACATTTAACAGTAACTATCAAGTTTGGAATATGATATAAAAGTAAATAGTAATATGAAAGTACATCATTTGGTAGCTTTATTTTGTAGCAAGATTTTGTACTTACGAAAAGCGCCACACAACACGGTTGATCACAAAATGGATACCATTCTCCAACAAACTGAATTTTATGAAAAATTAAATACTAAGCAAGTAAATGTAAAGAATTGTTGTAAAATCAGAGTTTATAATTATTTATTTTAATCGTGTTTCACCAAGATTCAACACTAAAATCCACAATTTCTCTAACAACATTAGACCATTTAGCCACCACTACACTCCGTCCATTTTGTTTCCTTTGAATAATAGAGATGGGAAAGCGGTCCGCGCACTGCTGCAATGCAAGCAATGCATAGAGTTGTACTGAATAAAATATCGACAAACAATGCGTATCGATAAAAAATATTGCAATTCAAAACTAAATATAGCTAATTCAATCGTTATCTTAATTATACAACAACCTTGTGTTAAATCCAAAATAATACGATACTATGTTTAATAAATTGTATGTATGATTAATAACGTATTTTTTTTTTTGTTTAAAAGGCTTCTTCCTTTTTCTTATACTTTTATAATAATATAACTAATTGTAAATAAGTAGAATATATTCGATAGACTAATACATAAATCGCACTCGGTTTATTGCGGCATAAGAATCTACATTATATTATTTATACATATATTTTATACATAACTATAAGTATAAGTCACAAATGCAAGCCATTTTACTGGCAACAAAAGATTTAAATTTAAAAGTAAGTACTACTGGATGACGACGTCCTTTCTTTAGTTCGCGATATACATTGTTATGGACTCGCTACGGTTTCAATTATTTATCTTATTTATCTTAATTTTATAATACCTAGCATAAATTATAAATATTATTGATATTTCACGTAATCGAAATTCGCAGTTCACCCTGAATCGAGTATTAAATCGTATGGTAAATAAAATTGATAGATAATATACTTCAACAAAATTTATAGTATGACCATTATTTAATTTTTAGATTACTACTTAATAGGAATTATAACAACTTAAATATTGTGTGGGGCTCGTAATATATGAACACACTTTTATTTTTAACAGTTTTGAGCACTCTTTATTTGGACTTCTCCAAAATTTAATTTAATAATAATAAATTCAAATGCCAAGTCTTCCTTTTCATAGAAACTTCCACAGATTGTACCCGGTTTTATCAGGGTACCTAATGTTCAAAACAATCCGTTTTTTTCTTTGATTAATCTTGGGTTAACCTTTCATCATTTTGAACATAATTTTGAAAAAATGCTCTGTTGTAAAATTTAGTTTTTTGAGATAACACGTTATTGAAACAAAGAAGCGATATGTGAACTAATGGATAGATGTACGAGGGAGACAATACGATTAGTGGCATTTGTTATTTGTTTCTTTAGCCCATCATACCTTTTTATTATTTCACCAAATTTTTTTAGGGGCCACTACAAAAAAACATTTGAATAATGTAGCGCTCACACTGTAAATTTTGGCAATTACAAATAAGAATGGTCGAGTGTGACTTTTTAGACTTAAATTTCACTCATATTTACTAAAAGTATTTTATGTAATAAGTAGAAAATTTTAACGAAGTGCGCAGAAGACTCGATGCCATCGCATAAAAAAAATAGGCAACATTACTTTACTCTTTGGTATAATACGTTACATACTCTGTGCTCGCTTGGGCTTGTTGCAGAGTGCGGACTCGCCGTTATTATTTTATTATTATTGCCCACTGTTTTTCAATCGAAGCTGTTTTCCAACAAGGAATTGTATGAATATTGCATAAGTAACGATATTCTTCTGTCTGTCAATAAGCTAATAGCCGCATTATTGTAAAATAAGAATTGGTTTAATAGAAATCGGTTATAAATGATGAAACTAGTGGACCAAGTTGTTAGAAGTTTTAAGGTCGCAAAAGTGTTCCGAGAAAACACTGACAAGATAAATAGTATAGACTTTTCTCCTAGCGGCGAAACATTAATATCTTGCAGTGAAGATGATCAAATCGTTATATACGATTGTGAAAAAGGAACCCAAATGATAACGGTGAACAGCAAAAAATATGGAGTCGATTTAATACATTTCACACATGCTAAAAACACTGCAATTCATAGTTCCACTAAAGTTGATGACACTATAAGATATTTGTCTCTTCATGACAACAAATACATCAGATACTTTCCCGGACACACAAAGAAAGTAGTAACTTTATGCTTGTCACCAGTTGAAGATACTTTTTTGTCTGGATCTCTGGACAAAACATTGCGACTTTGGGATCTACGTTCACCAAATTGTCAAGGACTAATGCACTTATCTGGGAGGCCTGTTGCTGCATATGATCCTGAGGGTCTAATATTTGCCGCTGGAGTTAACTCAGAAAGCATCAAATTGTATGACTTAAGATCATTTGACAAAGGTCCTTTTGTGACTTTTAAACTCAATCAAGAAAAGGAATGTGACTGGACAGGACTTAAATTTTCTCGAGATGGCAAAACAATGTTAATAAGTACCAATGGATCAATAATACGATTGGTGGATGCATACCATGGAACTCCACTGCAGACATTTACCGGCCATTTGAATAACAAAGGTATACCAATTGAAGCTTCATTCAGCCCTGATTCTCAATATATATTTAGTGGTTCAACTGATGGAAGAGTGCATGTATGGAATGCTGATACTGGTTATAAGGTTTGTGTATTAAATGGTGATCATCCAGCACCTATTCAGTGTGTTCAATTTAATCCCAAATTCATGCTCTTAGCTTCTGCATGTACCAATATGGCATTTTGGCTGCCAACTATAGATGATGTTTGAACTAAAGTGTCAAAAATATGTCCTAAATATGTAATTGTAAAAGGACTTCTCATTAAAAACAAAACATTCATATCTCTCATCTATAGGCTGGTATCTAAAACCCCTTAAACTTTTGTATAAATATTTCTCAACCTTAATGTGTAAAAACCTAATCTGGATATGTTAAAGGTTAGTCAGATACTGTACAACATTAATCAATAATAAAACAGCTCTTGGACTGGTTATTTTTCATATAGAAATATGGTTCTTTTAAAATTCTCTTTGAATTAAGTAACAAAGAATATAAATTTTTGGTGGGCTCAGATATTAATTTTCTTGATTTTTGCTGATGGTTAAAATACAATTAACTGATCATCATACAATGTCAGACATTATGCTTATTTTTATATGATTAAGCTTCATCTTACCTATCATGAAGTTTCTAAAAGTTGCTGACTTATCTAGTATTAAACTAAGTACCATCAATATGTAAACAAGTAATTCTTAATCTTATGTAAATATGAACATTGAAAAATATCTTTTTTTTTATTAAAATTTTAAAATCTTAATGTCAAACATTAGTTATGTAAGTAGTAATTAAAAGTCCAAAGATATTAAGTATGTTGAGTACCAAGTCATGATGCAAATGGGATATGATTAAAAACAGTCAAGAGTGATTGATCCTCACACAGGGAAGGATTCCATGGCCTGAATTATTGTTCTTAGTTAAAATTCAAAATTACAGCTATTAGGTATACTTATTTTTTTATGCATGCACACTTGTCAGCAGCAAAAATATATTCATATTTTATTTTGTCTAATAATTTAAACTATGATTTTTCCCACGGTAAATAGTTTAAGGCCAAGAGATATATTCAAATTTTATATTTTCTATAGAACATACATCATTAACAATTTCCGTAAATAAATAATAAATAATTTTGAATTTACATTGGTACCTGGATATTTTTCAATAACTATTTAATGTCCCACCCCCATGTCTGTGAGCACTGTTTTTATTTCTAAAACTTATTTCATGTAGGTATGGGTGCCATCCCCAAATTTTTCTTTGCAATTGTGCTAGAGAAATATGCATTGATTGGTATGTAGGCATCTTAATAATGTTATTTATGTAGTGCTAATAATGCCAGAATAAAATGGTCATTACTTAGAGTTAGAGATAGGCAGGACAATATTATACGGGTTCTGTTTTAAGCCTACTACTATAAAATAAACATTTTTACGCCTTGTATTCCTAAAACAGGGACTATAAAACCAAAAAAGATGGTTGGATTTATTATTTAGTGTGCAAGCAAAATGTACTGTAGTGTAATACACTATGTATGTATGAAGAAGCATTGTGTATTGTAATTGTAATTTGTAAACATTACAAATCCTGTATTTTTGTCATTGCATGCCAGACTATCAATCTCTAGGTACTTAGAAAAAATACTTGTTTATAGTTGTATTTTCTTATAATAGCATACATTCTGGATTTAAGTAGTGATGTAGAATTTTATTGTAGATGAAGAACACTAATATTAATTAATATTTGAAAATATTTTGTCAATGGAAACTATTCTTAATTCCTTTACTGTAATAAGATAAAATGGTATTTATGTTATCATTATTATAACATACCTAAAGTATAACATAGATATGGTTAAAAAAGCTGAATTTTTTTATAAGATAATTTTTTATTATTAACTTTCCTTTTATATTTTAAGAAGTGTGATTGTGTTAGTGTTAATTGATTTTACAGATTGAAATGTGATACCTATGGTTATTTACCCTCATGAATGTGTTTATGCAAAAATATTGATAACTTATAAATTAACTTTATCTTTTGGTACATAATCTAGATAAGGATTTGTATTAAGTAGTATACGACAATATAAATACAATCTTGTAGGATGATGTTTGAAAGTATAGAAATTATTTTTAAGATAAGTACCTATGTATCACTATTTTATATTATAAAATACCTACTTACTAGACGAACGGGTGGAATGTGAGTTCGCCGCCGCTGGTACCGCGTTCGCCATAGTGGCGTTCGCAGCATCGAGTCTTTCACTTATGCTATTGAAGGAATGGAATTTGATGATAAACATCAAACATTAAAAAGACCTATACTGTGGTGATCTATTATAATATTTATTAAAATATTTTATGTGTACGCAAATAAAAAAATACTTTTATTTTATTATTTACCATAACCTCAATCTCATCCAAAATCAGCATACTAGTGAAAGTAAATAAATTTTAAAAATATTACTACCATTACTTCCATAGTTCTTTTTTATGCTATCAGTACCTTCGTACTTTACCTATGACTCGGTTACTGCTGTACTTTATAGCAACACTGAACAACATTACTGAAGCGACATTAGGCAAGCCCATTTTTTAAACATATTATCTGGTATCACAAGGCATTTGTAAACCTCGTCAAGTAGAACTGTGTTCTTTTTAGAATTGGTTACGAGCATATCATCAGGTGGCCTGCACAGACGTTCACTAGTTCATCTAATATAAAACAAGTTATCAAGTTAAACAACAAACTGATCAATAAATTAATGTGTAGTTTCTCCATACCACATAGTTAACAATTGTATTCAATGATATTCCCGTCTTAAAGGACTCATTGACGGGCGGGAATATTACTTTAGCCAATATTTGCTTTTTTCATTCTAACCGAGCCGTTAAATTAACACCATAAAAAGTGGCAATTTTAAAATAGGAAGCTATTTAGAAATATTAATATAAAAATTCATTTTAGAAAATATGTTTATATATTTAAATTTGCTTGAAATAAACGTTAGTTTTTTACATGCTGAGAAGTTCAATTTTGTAGGTGGGTAAAAAAGTTTTGATTGTACAATATTTATTTTTACATTTTTCTTCAAAGAATTGTAAACTTATTTTTTACCCTTTAAACTGGTTACTAGTTATAACACAAAGAAATATATGTATACGGCAGAGCTGTAGGATGTGTTTCTTAATATTTTATTACTTTTATCGATTATATATTATATTATTTTTGTTTAAATAGGCTCGACTAATTTTGTTTTCTTTTAGATGAACCTACTAATCTTATAAATTTCAAATTACGATATCTTTTTGTTTATCAAAATAATAATATTGAAAGCGCACTTGAAAGAATAATATGTTGTACAATTATCTTAAGAAATAATTTTATTATATATATAACTAAGAAGCGCAAATAGTGCGAAATTCGTGAGTGTTGACTTCAAACCACGAGCCAGGGCTTTCGTTGGTAGTTTGACGATAGTCGAAGACGTTTGAAAAAATAAATATTTTTTTCCGTGGTTCCTATGCAAATATGATCACAGTCGAAATAGCATTTTTAAAATGAGATTCGAAAAACATTTTATAAAATCACACCTGATGAACATTTAAAGTTAGGCTAGTAGGATGGAATCCAAAGCCATAAATCATTTATTAAAACAAAATGACAGGCTGTTACAAAAATTAAATGTCAAATACAAAAAAGCGCGGGTTGGTGGGGTGCCCATCCGTATACAATGAAACTTGTGTACAACGCCTTGATAAGAAGTGTATTAGATTATGGGTCATTTTT
>DWON01001909.1:0-22455 GCA_018251015.1 Phocides pigmalion okeechobee
GGGTTGCGACTTAACACAGGTGGTTTGCATGCTCGTTTGCAACTCTTCTCACATAAAAAAATGATTATTGAGCCAGTCGAGGAAATAAAAGGTTCTTATAACTGAGTCAATGCCTCTATGAAAACGTTTATCTTACTTTCAAACAATACTCTACCAAAAGAAAAGTTTGCTTATAATAATTGTTTCTATCACATTTTATACAAGGAAACTGCAGTGTTTGACAGAGAAAATAGACAAAATGAGATTATTTATACTTTTTTAGTTGAATTTTTATATAAAAGCTTGCTTTTTATTTTTCTTAACTATTATTTATTGTATTTTTAATTTGTATCAAGAAAACTGCAGCGAATGACAGAGATATTAGTCAAAATTAGACATTAATTAAAAAATCTCTTCATTATTTGACTTGTATCGAGTATTTTGTATTTTTAACTAAAATAATTATATTGTCATTATCTTAATAATAAATTATATGCTTAAAAGCCATTTCTACGCGATATGTAACCTTAAATTGCGATACGTTCAACTTGCACTGAAGTTGAACCAATATTGTCGGAGATAACAGTGTTTTTAGCGCGAGTTGATATTAAACAAAATTTTATTTGTACATCTGTAATGTACATTAGCTCCGTCTCACAATTCAAAGATAGTTTTTGCGTGAATATTACCTACTAGGTACCCACGGTTCAAACGCTCAAGGTCTTAAAATTCACACTATCATTGTATTCCAAAACACGCGACCAGATAAATCTATAGTTTTATTATGTACCGGATACTCACGATTAACGAATTTGATATTTGATTGCCGATGTTTCGAAGTTTCAGCTGCATGGCGTGCATGCCCGTTTCTTACTCGTAAAAGCTCGTAATATATAAATTTAGTTAAATGAACAATTACTGATATTCAGTATTTTTTCTTCCAGTACAGTCAGGGCCAACTTAGGAAGATTTGGGGTCCTGTTATACAATTTTTGGGCTGACATTGAAAAGTTATACCTAATTTAAAATATATTATTCCGTCTTTATTAGCTATTTGGTTTTTAAAATTCACTTTTTTACGTCTTATTTATATTGTCGAAAGGCAGTTCGGAGTCAGCAAAACTTTGTGACCTACTTTTGGTATTTACTATTTTTTTTCAATTCAATCTGGGCCGTCTTAGGAAAAGTTGGGGCCACTGGTTATACAAGAATCGGAAACTTCGTTCAAAAGTAATTAAAAAAATCATTGCAGGCCGCCTTTCAGATGTAAAACTAAAAAAAAATATTCATTACATAAATATGCAAGATAGGATGGTTTATAAAAATAAATTTGACAATCAAATCACAATATTTTTTAAAGAACAATATTCGTTTCGTTTTCAATATTCGTTTTTTATACGTATTTATTTAACACAAAAAAAAACTATCTTGAAAATGATACGTTTTTTTTGTCGTAATTGATAACTTCTTTAATACACATACTCAAGTTCGGCATAGCTACGCGTCGCCATGCTTGGAATTGGTTTGACGCGCCACTTGACATGTTTCTTGTGAAAATAAAAAGCTTTTTTATTTCTATAATATTAATTCTACTTGTTTATTAATTTAAACATTTCGCATTTAATAATGAAATACTCACTGTTTACGAAAACACAATCATATTTGGTGAATAATCACCATTTCCACGTAGAAATCTATTGAATTGAATACTCTTATTGTTGGGTAAGAGATTTTATTGGTCTGTCAAGGCTCCTGTGAAGGAACCTACTTGCACTTACGTGATATAATGGTAAAGGTGATAGATATTGTTCCTATCTTTATTAAAACTGAATTAAAGTTGCATTTCCGTACATATTGTATTGCATAATATTTGCATAAATACAAAACTGTGCACAGTGAGCGAACAAACATATTTATTTAATATGGCGGCGCCAAGTTTGTAGTCGTAATGACTTGTGAGTTTTCACACCACACGCTGCATGCAGGTTGAGAATACACCTGGATTTTTCCAGCAGTATTGTTACAAAACATGGAAATTATTTTGTTTGCACATTGTTTTATAAAAATGAATTTAAGCACATAACAGGTTGATGCATACAGGATAAGAAAAAACCTAGGATTTTCCAACAGTATTGTTACTAGACATTACATTTCTTTTTGTGCATATTTGTATTTATAAACAATAAACTCAAAGATCATGTTGCTGTCCACAGGATGAAGAATCACCTGGATTTTTTTCAGCAGTATTTGTTTCAACATATTGAAGTTATTTTGTTATATATAAATAAGTTAAACGATACCTTAGCTGTTGCATACAGGATAAGGGCACATCTGGGATTATTCTAACTGTATTGTTATAAGATACTAAAACAATTTTGTACATGCTTAATTAAAAAAAAAATCTAAGTCCATATTTTTTTATTTGGAAAATTAAAAAAAATCCAATAGTTGTTGCGAAAGTTACCAGAATTGAGTATTTTTTCAATTTTTTTTTTTGGTTTCTATGGCAAATTTTCCGTATTTTCGAAATTTCCTTAGAAAGCATATCGTGCTCCTTTCTATTCCCGTAAAAAGCTCGTTTTAACACATATCATAATTTCATAAATTTTTAGAGTAGGGAATAAGATGATTTAAGATTTTTTGAATAAGTATTTTAAAACATTCTTCTGTGTATCTTAATACATGTATAAAAAATATATTGGGAATACCAACGTATGTGGATGGATGGTCACAAATTTATAAGGACTTCTTTTTTAAGCTACGGTATCGTAATAACCTAAGGTTTTATAGGAACACTGCATCCATTGTAGTACAATCTTTAACCCGTATTGTTTAATTGGAGCACGCCCGCCTTGTCTTGAAGTTTGCATCTGAATCGTAGTTTTATTGCATTGGGAATAAACTTGTTAACGTTACTAATGTTGACCAGCTTCATTGTATATTCATTAACCCTTGGAATATTTTTCGGTTACTGAGACTATAACACGAATAGCAATGGACTGCGATATACCGCCGACGACGCATCAGATTCAAATCGATTAATACTGTGTACCAGCTTTTAGATTTTACGATATTGAATCAAGACCAATTCTGATAGTACCATTTGTCATTTTGCAAGTTGGTAGAATAATAGTTTTATCGCGTAGGTATCACCGCCGCCCTTATAATCCGTCATAAAGCAAAACTTGTGTTTCGGTTGGAGAGGTGCGGTTGCCGGATATACTTTGAAGCGAGGCGACCATCTTAGTTCTCACAAGTAGCAACGTATCTACGTTCGCGCTCCGATAGAATTTCAGTTGTGTTTGTGGTTGTACGTGGATGTCTATGGGCTGCGACTACTTAACATCAGGTGGTTTACTCGTTTGCTACTCTTCTTACATAAAAAACTACTTAAAATGCTATTTAAATCTGTTTGCTTGTTTGCTTCTCGCCACATACTAAAGCCATAATGAACACGAAATCTGATGAGACCTTTTAAATGATATTGTCCTTTTAAATGAGATATTGTTTGATTTTCCGATACAAATTGGATCTTTTACAAGCGTCCTTTGGTTCTTGCATATTAAACACGTGACCCTGATTTTTCAATATAAAGGTCGGATCAATTCAGTTGACCGTTACAAATGGACTTCTAAATCAATTCTCCAGTTTTTCTCTCCCTAATTGAAATCGGGACAAATTAATGGCGTCGTATCGTTTAATTTTCACCCGTTTCTCAATATCCGTATCGTATAACCGGGTACTTTGAATATTGGATCGTGATTTACAATCAATACAATTCAATATAACGCCCACAATTATATAAAAATATGAAATCAATACATTTTGTATTTTTGAAACATTTTCGTGGCGTACGCGTGCCAAAAATTTTTCAAACAATTAATCCCTCGTTTGATCGACGTCATCGATGACAACAGGGCTGGTTCATATCTAGCGCAGAGAATAGCGATTGCTATTCAACGCGGGAATCCAGCTTGTGTTCTTGGATCCACGATTCATGGACACGGATTTCCTTTACATTGTTTAGGTTAAGCTTTTATTATAATTAGTTTCAAGATTTTCATTATTGTAAATATGAATTTCTGAACAGTACTTAGTTATGCCTGATGACGTCACGTGATCAGTATGATTGGTTGAGCGACAGAGCCTATATAATTGGAGGTAATCATGCGTCGCACCTCATTTTTGATTCGACTGAAGAACATGTCGGATGCGCTTTACAACTATTCACTCGATGTTTGTATTTTTAGATAAGGATTTGTATTATTTAAGCTAACATACCTAATTAATCTTTTATAGAATCAGTTTACAATTTCATTTATAGCACTATAATAAACGTATGCAATAAACGGTCTGATCATTCAAGACACATAAACGTAAGCACGCATGCTCAAACGCACGCATGCATGAAGGCACGCATACACGCATGCATGGACGCACGCAAAATCGAACGCACCCATGCATACAAAAACATACGGGTCAAACACATAACCCTCCATTTGTGGTTCACCGCAGTCGGGGTAAACTGTATTCCATTACTCAACAATCCATTGTATCTATGCATCGCGAACGAAACTCAATTAGCATAACGTAATTATTTTGTACCATCGAAATTACTTTCCCGACGTACGTACGTCCCGCTTCCAACGAAATAATCTCCTTTTGTTTATTATAACTTATTTACATCGTAAATTGGGAGTGACGTCTCCTATTTATGTACAAATAAGTAACATGAAATGTCTGTCGCGAAAACAAACTTTAAATTGGCTGAATTGTTTCTTGTGAGGCCTCCGCTTAAAAATTAACAGTTTGTCTGTGAGTTTTCTGTATTTAAACGAGTATGTAGACTACTAGATTTTTTATATAAAATGGAAGTAGCAAGTAAGTGTGTTGGTTAACTGAATTTAATTGGTCGATTTATGCCTCGGTTATCTACGTTAAATCCCAACGAGGTTGGAGATCTTCATAATCCGCCGTAAAGCATTACTTGTGTTTCCGTTGGAGAGGTGCGGTTGCCGGCTATACTTTGAAGCGAGGCGACCATCTTACTCCTCAGGAGTAGCAACGTATCTACGTCTGAGCTCCGATAGGATTTCAGTCGTGTTTGTAGTCATACGTTATCCACGTATCTATGGGCTGCCATTACTTAATATCAGGCGGTTTGCTTGCCCGTTTGCTACAGAAGCTGCGATACTATGCACGCATATTATAAGCATTTTTTCTACGATCATTATTTACTATTATATGTGTATAAACACCGCAGTACACGAGCTATGTATAATTATTAAGCATTTTCATAACGAAGATAATAATTATATTCAAAGAAAAGTCAACAATTCTATCTTTTAATTAGTTTCGCGTACGTCCTTCATTCAAATTGGAGTTCTTTAAGTGACAAGCAGTCAAGGACAACAAAGCGTATCTTTAATAATAATAGAAAAACGTAATACGACAAAGAAATCTAAGTAAAAGAAAAAATCCTTTGTATTCAAGATATCATTTGAAATGAGTCATGCGTGCTAATGTGTATGCGTTTGAGCGTGCACATGCAAATGCATGCATGCTTGATCGCCTGCTCGAGTGATCCGCTGAAGTGTTAGCGTAAAAGGGTGAGGGTGTGTTGTACGTAAGTGAATTTATTAAAAGGCAATATTTTCTCCATTTTACAAAATATTGGTCTTTTATTAAAGTTTTAGATTTTTTAAGTTGTAGGAGTAATAAACGCGAATGCAGGCCACGAGATATTAAATGGTCTCCGGAGCCTGTACCTAAGCTCAAACATGACTAAAGTTAGGTCTACTCGCCATAACAAAAATAGCTATATAGCGGATTATGAGGACTGCGGTGGTACCTCCCCTGTTCAGCCACGGTCCTAATATATGTCAAGTTCAAATATAAAAACAAAATCCTTTTCACAGGGCTACTGACGACTGTTACGCGGATATTGGATTTTACAAAAAAATGTCTATTCGATCTTTAATTAAATGTTCCATCAATAACAAGTAATACCGTGATATTTGGGATTTTGACTTTATACAAAAGCTTATAAGTGGGTATAATTATCTTTGATTCAATGTTTCATCGAAAACGGTTCAGCTTGGACGTATGCTTATAATGTTCCAAAACATTAGCGTATTGTAATAATTATAACAGCCCATTTTTTTATTTATTTAGTTACTGGTTTGACAAAACAATGGTCTTATTTTACACTGTATGTTTTAAATTCATTAATTGTAAGTATTTTGAGGTCACGTAAAACATTCTACATACTGTAAATCCGTGAAATGTGAATCTAACCTCTATGAAATAAACTTGCCAAAAGTTATCGAGCCCGTATGATAAAAGGACAGATCATCAGACGGACAGATGGACGGACGGACATATGAACCTACGGACAGGTTGACGGATAGACTAAAGAACGGACGTGAGGAAATTAAAACCATTGGTTTAATAGGCATTAGGCTATAGGACCCTAAAAATAGACCGCCATAAATCTGTTCTCAATTACCTTTCTTGAAATAACATAAAGTTTTGGCAATCAACGAATAAAAGCTCTCAGAAGCAAAACCTTCATAACGACGCTTCACTCGCAGAAGCACACTCGTCGCAATGAAACTATTTTTGCGAAATTATTCGCAGTTTTCAACAATATTTAATTTAATTCGCTAAAGCAGCTTGATTTTATTTGGCATATAAATACAGATATTTTTAAAATTCATCTTTTCTTCCCGCCACCCAAAACGAGAAGTAATATACATATAACAATGTGCACGTGTCTGTCAGTAGCATTATAGCTGCTAAAAAAATTACTTTTTTTAAGTATAATAACGTTAGTTCTATATTTACGATGATAAAAATCTTAAAACTAATTAGAAGTCCGTGCCCAAGCGACATGGTTCCAAGAACACTAGCTACGTTCACGCGTTGATTAGCAAACGAAATTCTCTGCGCGAGATTAGAACCAGCCGTCTTATCACCGGGCTCCGATCTAACGTGGTACTATGTTTGAAAAATTTGACGGCACGCGGAACCCACGGGCCAAAGGTTGGGGTCCCAGCGAAACAAATACGTAATCACTGCTTAGTGATATTTACGCCACTTTGCTTCTTCTGCAATTACAGAAGAAATTACCTGATTTTGAGATTAAAAAAAGAATTAAGACACTTGATTGGAGCTTCTCTCCCAACGACGGATAAAGGAAATCCGTCTATTTCCTGATGATCAACTCTTTTGTAGCTAAGAAGATTTTGTAGATAAGAATGTAAGAAATATTAGAAATTGACTAACTTTATCGATTCAAAATTAAGTGTCCTATGAATTTTTTAATAGTATAATAACATGGTAATCCTTACTCCTCGAGGGAATGGTATTTTTCGTGATATGACTTAGAAAGCACATATCAAATAGATTCTTTTGCGATTTTCAAGCTAAAATGCTAAATGTAATAAAAAGCTTGCGAATGATTGAACGAAAGCAAGAATAAATGAACAAATAAATAAAGAAATACTAGTTCGCAAAATTAATTATAAAATTCTTTTCCTCTAGTTCCTTTCGATGTGATTAACGAATGATTAAATGAACGAATGAGTGAATGAACAAATGCTAGTTTGCAGTATTCATTATAAAATTGTTTTCGTCTAGTACCTTTGGATGTGATTAACGCATAAATTAATGAAAAAATGAACGAATGAGTAAATAAATAAATGCTAGTTTGCAGTATTCATTATAAAAATCTTTTTCCCTAGTTTCTCATCAATGTGATCAACGAATAAATAAATTAACGAATAAACGAATTAGTAAATAAATAAATTCTAGTTTAAAGTTTAAAATATTGTTTTTTATAGTATTATTGTTTTTTCTTTTTATGTATTAATTTGCTATATTGTTTATTTGTATTTGTGTATCGTGTCTATGGGCTTTAGTAGCCTGAAATAAAAAAATAATTTTTAAAAAGTATTCATTAAAATAATAGTTTCTCATTTATGTGAACAAAGAATGAATAAATGAACGAATGAACGAATTAGTAAATAAATAAATAGTAGTTTGCAGTATTCATTATAAAAATTTTTTACTGTACTTTCTTTCGATGTGATCAGCGAATGAATAAATTTGCGAATGAACGAATAAACGAATGAACTAATCAGTAAATAAATAAGTGCTATTTTAAAGCATTCATTATAAATATATTTTCCTCTAGTTTCTAATCCGTGTGATCAACGAATGAATAAAAGAATGAGTGAATGAATAAATGCTAGTTCGCAGTATTCATTATAAAAATCTTTTCCTCTACTTTCTTATCGATGTGATCGCTCGACTATCAATGGGTAATTTATGGAGCGCTCAGAACTTACGCCATAATCGCCTTATCTGAGACATTATTCATATTGAGTCGTTCCGAACACATTATCCGTCCGTAAAGCATAATTCCAATGCTATAAACCTTAGTCTAAGTGTAGGCCTTTTCAGCGCTTTAGATAAAAGTTCAAGTAAGCTTTTTGATTTTAAACTAAGCGGCGACGATTGTACGTATTTTGATGGAGTCACAAAATGTATTTTTAATTTCCAAAAAGTGTATGAGTTTTGTTTTCGGTTTTAAAATATTTTTGCGGTTGCCGGCAACGATTAGTGGCAAGGCAATAAAATGTTAAGTCCTGTTGTTCTTATTATTCCTGGTAATCTTGTTTTCCACTGATAACAGTAATGGTGGCAAAATGGTAAGGTTAGGTTCGGTATTCAATCGATGGAGGTACGGTACGTACGTAAGTATTTTATGTTTCATAACAGAACCTTAAAAAAACCAAAGTTCGGCCGGGGAGGTACCACCGCGCCCTCATAATCTGCCGTAAAACATTACTTGTATTTCGGTTACAGAGGTGCGGTTGCCGGCTACACTTTGAAACGAGGGGACCATCTTAGACCTCAGGAGTAGCAAAGCATCGTTCGAGCTCACACAGGATTTCAGTCGTTTTTGTGGTTGTATGGGGATGTCTATGGGCTGCGACTACTTAACATCAGGTGGTTTGCATGCTCGTTTGCTAGTCTTCTCATATAAACAAGGCTGCCATAAAATACGAACGTAGACGACAAGGCTAGTGTAAGGTAGTTAACAGGACATATGTAGCTACATACATAAGTATGTCTCGTGTAAACATACCTCAGAAAACTAGTTCAAATATACAGGTATATCGTATTCTACTCATGTTGGACAAAGTTCGAATAGCATGTTGTTGTAGTTGTGCTGAGTTGAATAAAGTAAGACTCCCGCAAGTCGCCACAAGGCAACAACAGTTCTGTTTAATGCGGAACCATGTTTTTAAATCTCTATACCATCTTTGAAAACCTATTCAATGCTATAATTGTATAACTATAAACAATTTTACTTCGCAAATTAAAAACTATTTTACATTCGCGTAAATATGTTCCACTTAGCTGTGATTATGTGTATTATGCGCTTGGCTTTGAAGTCTTTTGTCCATTGGTTCAGAATGCCGAGCATTTTTGAAGCGATTAATTCTACATTTGATAGCAACATCAAGGTGCCATAAACATGGTTCATATCTCGTGAATAGAACTGCGACCGTTATTCAGTGTAGGCCAGCGTTTTTGGCACTATACCCTATGGGAAGTCCCTTTATATTGTTTAGGTACAGTTCTTATTATAATTAAAAAAAAGTTATTTCATGTTAGATTTGTAATATTATTATTGTTTATTATTGAAATTTTAATATAACTATATAAATTTTAAGCGAATATAGTTGAATATAATTTTAAACTAACATCATCGTGGAATATATACATTTTAGTATGTAACGGATACTTACGGTTAAAGATGTTTGATTGCCGATATAACGAATTAGTTTCATGTCTTGTAGTCAAGATCGTGGCCGCGACGTGATCGTGACTACGAACCATGTAAGTGGTTCGAAATATCGCCGATCCTGATCGTGACGTAATCATGACTACGAACTATGCAAATGGTTCGAAATATCGGCGATGCAGGCCGCGATGTAATCGTGACTACGAGCCATGCAACTGGTTCGAAATATCGACAATCGAAAATAATACCCGTTACATAGTAAAACAAAATATATACCGCAGAAGGCTAGTACAAATATAAGTAAATATAAATATATACTAGCTGTGCCCGCGACTTCGTCAGCGTTTACTTTATATAATTCTAAAATCGTGGAACAACCTACGCATACATGCATTCAGTGATTATTTAATTTCTCGCCCAATTTACAAAAAGTCTTAACTTACTATGCACTTAAACTTTCCTCAAGATTCACTATACCTGTAGTTAAAAAGCGTGAGAAAAATCGTCCAGTACCTTTTGAGTTTATCACGAACAGACAGAAAGACGGGACGGGAGACTTTGTTTTATAATATTTATAGATATAGAACAGAGGGCTAGTACAAACATGAAGGTATGACGTGTTTAACAAATGTTGGAACAAAGTTAGAATAACATATTGTTTGCCGTTGAATAAAGTAAGACTTTGCCAACTTTCTGGCATTTCGGTTTGACGCGCGAACATTTATTTTTTATGCGACTCTCGTACTTAATGGGCGGGAATATTTCCACAAGTTACATAAGCTTGTAACTTCGTGTTTGTTTAGCGTTTAGAAACTTAGCAAGCTTTTATCCGCAGCTTTGGTTGCGCTGAAGTCAATATTACAATTTTTTATGAGAAGAGTAGCAAACGAGCATGCAAACCACCTGATCTTAAATAGTCGCAGCCCATAGACACGTACTAACAAAATCACGACTGAAATCTCATCTGAACTCGAGAGAAGATACGTTGCTTTTCCTGAGGATTAACATGGTCGCCTCGCTTCAAATGTAGCTGGTAACGGCACATCTCCAACCGAAACACGAGTAATGCTTTACAACGGATTATGAGGACGACGGTGGTACCTCCTCGGTCGATCTATAGTTCTCCCCCCTTTAATTATTATTACTTTTACGATATTCCTTGTTGGACATGTAATTATTGTTGTGAATAAATATGAATGTGAGATTATAGTTTGTAATATATTAAAATGAAAATATTTTATTTCATTAAAAGGTATTTACAAACACTTAATGAATATCAAAGTTGCAGTGTAAAATCAGTACATCATATATGACAAATATACATAGTACACATTAACGACAAAGCCGTGAGATATTTTTAAACAATTTGAAAGTGAAACAAAACAAATCCATCAGACTAAACAATTTTAGTCAACTTTCTCCAATCGCGTTTCCCAGCAACACGTTAACAATCTTTTGTGCCCAAAACTTGGTCGGTCGACATCGACATCACCGGTATGACGCCGAACTTATAAATTCGAATAACTTTGAAAACTTTTGTTTCAATTACAATAACGTTTTCCGTTTCTCACAGGTTTCTTACAATATCAATAGATTTATTGGTCCTTCCACTTGTCAGCAATCGCGCGTCCACTGCTAGACCTATTCCTCCCCTGGATGACGCAATTCAGACCGCTTTTGTGTTTTCTGCGTTCACCAGATACTCCGTCCACTACTGGACATAAGCCTCCCCCAGATGGCGTCTTGCAGACCGGTTCTGTACCTAGCTGATACCCTGATCACTGCTGGACATTGGCCTCCCCTGGCGTCACTCAGACGGATTCTGTGTCATCTGTATCCAGCGGTTATCCACTATGGTTATCAGCTCGTTGTTCTACCTGGTTGAGGGACGCCCTGGCGCTCCTTTGGTGCTACTACGAATCTTAAAATTGGTGTATGTTCATAACGATGCCACTGTGAAAGAATAGTTTATTTCTTGCACCTTTCACAGACAGTGCTAAATTATAATTTTGCTTATATTCTTACGTTTTATACGAGCACCGGGTACTCACGATTAACGATTTTGATTACCGATATTTCGATCCAGTTGTATGGGTCGTGGTCACGGCTAAACAAATTTACTTACAATTTTATTATGTATGTACAATATATAAGAGGATAAATATTATAGATTTTTGTTGTTTACAGAAATTACAGAGACCTATATGGAGTAATCCAAAGAAACGCTAAGTTGACATTGTACTAAAGTCTCCCTTAAGTTCCATCTTTTCAACTAAGTTTCAGAAATCATCCTGGGGGTTGGATCGAATCAATTGGACAGGGCTACCAATGAAATATATATTGAATTCAATAAAATATACATGTACTAGTGGACTTGGTGGACGATGTCCCGCTCTGAAAACATCTAACATCTGAAACATCTTCTTTTCATCCGATTCCAGTGCCAATTGAGAATGTAAACCATTCTCGAATCCACCTGAAGACACAAAGAATTTCATTAAAATCAGTCCTGCCGTTTAAGAGGAGTCCAGTGACATACACACGCACAGAAGAATTATATATATAAAGGTATGTACAGTTTATTTGTAAATAATAGCAAACCTGACAAATCACCTGACGTAAAGTACCTTAAACGAATATCATAGCGGATTTTATATTTTTTCTACGTAACGGGTACTTTTCTTTAACGATTTTTAATTGCCGATATTCGAACGTTGTATTGCCGTGGTCTCGTCTAAATCACGATAGAATTATGCTTAAGAAAATGTTACAGTTGACAACCCTGATCGAAAATACCTCACGGCGGTTAAGTGGTGTTCGGAGAACAAACACGGAGTTTTTGAGCCAAATGAGGGTATTATTGATCCTAAGTCGGTTTTGTGCTGGTTTACAAACAAAACTAGCTGCTTTACAGGTTGTATACGCAAGTCGAAAATAATATACGAAGCATGCATTTAAACTTTTAAAGGTGGGGGAACTATAGTTCGATCGGGGAGGTACCAACACCGTGTTTCGTTTGGAGAGTTGCGGTTGCCGGCTACACTTTGAAGTGAGGCGACAAGCTTAGTCCTCAGGAGTAGCAACGTATCTACGTTCGAGCGCAGATAGAATATCGGTCGTGTTTGTGGTTGTACGTTGTCTATGGGCTGCGACTACTTAACATCAGGTGGTTTGCATGCTCGTTTGCTACTCTTCTCCCATAAAAATCTTTAACCGTAAGTGCCCGTTAGGTAAAATATACAAATACCACGACGATATTTTTTAAGGTGGGTTACCATTACATAATAGAATTGCAATTGTCAATCTCTTGACTATTAAGGTGCGAGCAAAATGAAGCTAGTTTAAGCACATAACTTGAGAAAGTACTTCCATCTATTAGCCTTTATACGTCCACTGTTGGAGATAGACCTCCTCTAAATAGCGTCACTCAGACGGGTTCTGTTCTCACTGCATTCAGCGGTTACTCGCCAGCCTTATCAGGTCGTCGGCCCATCTGGCTGGGAGACTGATGACCTGACCTGCTTGTTTTGCCTAGCCGTGGTCGCCACTTGAGGACCTTTCTGCCCTATCGCTTATACGTCCTTCGAGGGGTGTGGTCTGTCCACTGTCACATCAGCCTTCAAATTTTAGCTACGATAGTAATTTTCGTTCGTGTACCGATCTCGGCATAACGAATTTTGTCACGTAGCGAAATACCAAGCCTAATACTTACATACAAACACAGACATGTATTTTATTAAAACAACAAATGTTAATAAGTTGTATCAAGATTCCGCCCTCGAACTTAGTTTCAGGAAAAATTGCCAAAATTTCGCTCGACTAATAAATAACATTATCTAACGATGTAACTTTGGTATTCTGAACGAAACTTAAACAAACGACGCTATTATACAGTCCACAATTAATTAGATCGACTGTGAAGGAGATTGCACAATCACCACTATTAAAGGAATTGAAGGAAGAATTGGGTTTAAATAATCTTTGTTTCTCATAAGACTTCGACTACAGAGGTCACTTAAAATGAGAAACTCAATACTTATATAAATAAAGTTGTGTCCGGGAGATGCGTAAGTATAGATCATAAACTATGTGTGTGTGTGCGTGTGACGTGTGAAATTTTGAACCGATATCTGAAAAGGAGAGTGCAATAAATTGATTTATTGAAGTCTGCGTTCACATTTGTATTACAAGCTCGCAAAATGATCGTGTGACTGAATTTTTGAGGACATATTTTATAAGCAAGGAGGATAGTAAACTGCAGGCTACTTAATTTTAAGTCGCTGCAACCAATATCAAGCAAAGCGAAAGTCATGTCTGACGTCGTGCTTAATTGTGTTACTAGTTTTGAGGACTAAGATGGTCGCCTCGCGTGTTGTAGACGACTAATGCGCTTCTCCAAGCGAAATACAAGAGTTTCTTCATCCTCAAGAACATCTTCAAGAACTCTTCAAGAACTCATAATCCGTCTTTACGACAGTATTAGAACATGTCAAACTTCTTTTTGCGTGCTAAAAAATATGAGAGTTTTTACGAAAATGTTTATTTGTATAACTGGCAACCCGCTCCAGTTTGCCAGGGAAGCAAAGCATATACTTAGAAATTTACATGATTTTCGTCTGCCGTACACAACAGGCCTGTTACATCAAACTTCTAGAATAGGTAGAACAATCAAAGATCGAAGAAGTCATCATCATCTCAGTCTTTTCGCATCCACTGCTAGATATAGGCCTCCCCATAGATCTGCAGCGCGACCTATCCTGTGCGGCCCGTGCCCAACGACCTCCTGCGGCCCTTATTTCGAACATCTTATATCCAAAATCGGCGAGTGCACAAACAACTTTATTTATAAGCTAATATTTATCATAATTATACAGTTTTAATCCAGGAACGGTATAAAATGCTTTTATAAATCTAATTTAAACGTATTTACGATAGTTGGCTTTAAATTTGGGGTAATTTAATTAGTACTACGATTGTAGAATATATATTTTGATAATTAAAATGAATTGCTATCTAGCGCGGGAATGCGGCCAGCGTTCTTGACACCATGCCACCTGGGCACGCACTCCGTTTAAATTGTTTGAGTTAGGTTTTTATAGCAATTAGTCTTGTAATATTCCGTAAATGAACATTCTTTTTTGAACTAAAATAAACAAAATAGATAATAAATAAAACATTTCAACGATTAGCCCCGCTTTTTTTAATCGCAGGTGACAAAAGGGCTGGTTCTTATCTTGCGCAGAGAATTACGATCGTTATTCAGTACGAGAGTGCGACTAGCGCTCTTGGCACCATGTCACATGGACACGAATTCCCATTAGATTATTTGGCTTCAGCGTTTATTATAATTAGTTTAGGATAAAGCAGACATGTGTTTAGTAGCTACATTTACAAGCTAGGCGACTATCTTAGACCTCAGAAGTAGCAACTTAATTTCCTGTTTGAGTTTGAACGTGTCATAGAGACCTTAACATCAGGTGGCTTACACGCTCGCTTGCTACTCTTATAATATAAAAATCATATCATTTACATTTTACGAAAGCCTCGCAGCTATTCGTGTTTCCAACTTCAATCGTAGCTATGTATCTTGATGAGAAATGTTAACATAATATACATCTCAACTTAGCTCACAAAACATGTCGAGACATCCAAACTTCACGTATGAAGACGCCTTTGTTAAGTTATCCGACATCTGGAATTTCGGAATTAATTATTTGTCTTTACGATACAGGAAACTAGGCGAAAACTGTACACCTGAGAGTTTTCTATACGGTTTGAGGGCATGAAGGCTTAGAATCATTAGTTGTATGTTTGTAACTTGTACCAGTGCATTTTATGGACAGCATTACCATAAATCTTAATGCCTTAGTTCTTTAATCTTAACGTAGCAAAACCCTGTCATAACATCCAAACATTACGTTAATGTTTTTTTATTTCTTTTATTTAGGACATATTAATCGACATTTCAAAATTGGAAATTAATTTTCACTTCGTTTTACGGGAGAGGAATAATTATGAGGCTAATTTTATGCCTAAGACTTTCCATAAAGTTTTTAAAGGCGTGTGAAGTCTATTAATCCGTATTTGCATGTTTCTAACATCAATAATACCTATATACTATCTTGATGAGATATCTTTACAAACAAAACACGTCGAAACATCCGAATTTTAAATATGAACGTGTGTACAGTTCAGCGCTCACTATCCGACATTTCGAAATTGGAAATTAATTATTATTTGCTTTTAGGGTAAAGGAAAACATCGTCGAAAAACTTACATATTTAAGATTTTTTTGTAATGTTTTCAAAGCCATGTAAAGTCTATCAATCCGCACTTACGTATATCTACTTTCAATCGTACATATTCTTGATAAGGAATATTTAACATAATGTCAATCTTAACTTAACTGCTCACAGAATGTCGAAGCATCCAAACTTTACGAACGAAAATATCTTTATTTAGTTTAGCAATCTTTATCCAACGTTTCGAAATTGGAAATTTACTAACATTTTCTTTTTCTATAAATGACAACATCATGAGGGAACTTACATGCTTGAGAGATTTTCTATAAAATTTTCAAAGACTACCAATCCTCACTTGCGTGTATCTAACTTCAATCGTAGCTATATATATTGCGAAATGTTCAACATATCTTAACATGCAATAACATGTAAATATCTACTTAACTGTTCAAAAGACATGTCGAGACGTCCAAACTTTACGTACGAAGACGTCTTTCTGAAGTTTAGCGCTCATTATCAAAGTTTCGAGATTGGAAAATAATTATCAGTAAAGGAAAACACCATAAGGAAGTGCATGCCTGAGAGTTAAATAAAGTTCTCAAAGGCGTGTGATTTACCAATCCACACCGTGGTGGAGTAAAATATGTTTTTTTTTATTGCGAAAGAGTAAGAAACAGGCATGCAGGCAACCTGGTGTTAAGTGGTCACTGCAGCCCATGGACAACTACGTCCTATCTCAAATAGAACACAAGTTCTATTTAAAGATGGACGCGGATGCGTTCCTACTCTTGAGGACTAAGATGGTCGCCTCCAATAGTGTGTATCCGACAACCTAATTTATGGAAGAGATTGCTGTTTCTCTATTATACCGCTTTACCGTACCGTTACCGTATTATCCCGTATTTGTCTTTTCCATTGCTCCACTATTTTTCTGTAACTTGTATTATTATTATGCCTTATACCTTTGCATAAATATTCAGTCTTATATTATTATTATGATCACGCAGCGACCATTAGAGAAATGAAAACATACATGACAGTTTGGATAACATTGCTTCGGTGTGTACTGGGTACTGAGGTATTAATATAAAGGTCAAGTCTCAGCTGTGAACATGGGTTTTCTCTTTATTTCCCCAAGGATCTCCTGTTTTTATTTGGAGAATTTCGTATATCTAGATAGTTTATTTAGTATTTTCGTGTTCGTAGGTACTTAAGTATACTAATATTTTAAGTTACAACTGCTAGTTGGTGTTCTAGTAATTTATAATATATCTTTTATACCTTAGTGGTTATATTCCAGGAGCTCCTGGATTCGAATCCCTGTAACGCGACTTCTATTTGAACAAATTACATACTTAACATTTTTCATTATTGGCTTTAAAGATGAAGAAATCATTGATGCTTGTGAGAAAGTCTGCATGCTAGAAACTTCTGAATAAATTCTTATACAGTGTGTTTTATTTATAGCATTTAGCCGGCATCATGGCACCGCCTAACCTTTCTCATTCTGAAAAGAGATTTTAAAGGTAGTAGAGCCGTTAGAGCTCGCCCGGGGCGGGCGCCGTAAAACAACATGTTCTTCATGTATTGTGTTTCGGTTGGCGAGGTGTGGTTGCCGGATGCACATTATTGAAGGCGACATGATTGAATTGCACATTATAGAATCTTAGTCCTCAAGGTTAGGAACGCATCCGCGTCCATTCTTAAATAGAACTTCTGTTTTATTTGAGATTGGACGTGGTTGTCCAAGGGCTGCAGAGACCACTTAACAGCAGGTGGCCTGCATGCCCGTTTCTTACTCTTTCACAATAAAAAAAAGATGCGTGCCCAACATTGGGAAATTGATTGACTATCTATGGTTGAATCTGGGTAATGTTTTCTATTTCATTATTTGCCACGCAGTAAGAATAAAGAGCAGAACCGCGTAGGTGTTTAGTAAATCAGTAAATGTTGTGTAACTTTTTTATGTGAGAAAAGTAGCAAACGAGCATGCAAACCACCTGATACTAAGTAGTCGCAGCCCTTAGATCCATGTACAACCACAAACACGACTGAGGCCCTATCTGAGCGCGAACCTAGATACGTTGCTACTCCTGAGGACTAAGATGGTCGCCTCGCTTCAAAGTGTAGCCGGCAACCGCATCTCTCCAAGCGAAATACAAGTAATGCTTTACTCCGGATTATGAGGAACTCTAAATAATCAAAATATTGTATGAAATATATTCCACAAATTAGAATTGTATAAATACACGCTGTTTCTGGATCCGTAAAAATATCTTGTGTGAAAATAAATTACAATGGGCGTGTTGTTTCTGATATCATCTTTGGGTAATTCTTGTCTTCTTCGTTAGATGAAAAGTTTTAAATAAAACAATCTATTTGTTTAAATAATTAATTTATGTTTATAGTGAAAAATACAAAAAAACGGATACGTTTTTATATTTTAATGAAGAGCATTACATTAGGTAATGAGTATTATGAATTTATAAATAGAATAATAGGAATAAATGTACGTACACAATATATTATAATTTAGCCAATAAGTTTTGTTTTACTCTATATGTAACAATTATTTAATAGCGAACAAATAAATATAGTTCATTATTCTTTTTATTCTTAACAAAACTTATAATAATGTAAGCGTAAATATGTTAAACTATGTAAGCAATAACCATTTAATTTGTAAACAAGACTATTTACAACAAAACATTAAATTTACAAGAAAAAAACAAAAATAATGTCGGCATCAATGACTTTGTCATAACCGCCTAAAAACACAATTTGTCCAAATGTATTAAGAAATATACTTGTAGTATTGTTTTTTTTTAATTTACTGCGCAAAATCAAATTATTTGTAATAATATGCTATAAAATCTATGTTGTTCTGCTTTACTACAGTAAGAAGCCATATGAATACTGCACTATGCGTTAGTTTCAATTATAACATCTCTAGTGCTAGTGACTTATTAGCTAATATGAATTTCTGACTTCCCTTCGTTATAACCAGAAGTAGGTATTTATAGAACTTAATTACAAACTTATGTAATGGCTTATATGTGCATTACTAATTAGGATGTTCATTAGTCAGTAAAACAAGTGAAGAATCATATGTTGTAATCTTTGTGCTTTATCGAAAGTACTACATTGAGGTATCTCAAAATTAATTTAAACTTGTTAGCAGATTTATTTGAATTCTCAGTTTTTAGTAGGCTTTGAGTACAATTTTAAATTGAATATGTACATGTATCGTGCTCGTAATTCAATATGATTTATTATTAAAAAATCAACTTTTCTTTTATTGTGACAAATTTTCTATGACAATTTGTCAACAACATGTGACTAAACGTTTAATTTTTCGTAAAGAAAATCATGTGTCAAAAAATCTATGTCATTTATCATTTTTATATAAATGATAGATGATATGGCTCGAACCCGGAGGTATCATGGCCATGTTTATAATCCACCGTGAAGCATTTCTTGTGTTTCGCTTGAAGATGTATGGTTGCCGGATACATTTACAAGCCGAGTGAACGTCTTAACTAAACTGGACTTCTCTCCTCTTTGAGATTGTTTGTGGAAGACAATCGACGCAATACTCAGTTATTTAACTTAACATCACGTAATAAAAAAACTAATAATGTTTTCTTGCTAGTTTTTACTGTTGTGACAATGTGATCATCTTTTTTTAGTAATAACTTGGACTATATTTCTGTGTACGGAGTCTGTATTTTAAAAATGCGATGTATAGACAGGTATTTGTTGTTATTTCGTAACGTATTATGCGATATCATATTGAACAGTCATCTGGAAAAAGGAAAAATAAAACTCACCCTTCAAATTGTATGCGAACCTCGAGTGAAAAGGCATCTCGTATTCAGGTGAGCTAGGTAAATTAACCTATAAACTTGATTAGATTTTATGAAATAGATTCTGTACCTGACCTAGGCAGGTAAAGTCCGAAGTAAGAGCCGAATAGCACTATTGAGTAAGAAGCGAGTGAAAAGGCGAATTGTTTCAGGCGATATAACACCTGAATCTGAAGATAAGTCTTTTTGCGACTTAACCCATTTTCACGTGTGTATTTTATTATTCGTTTTTAACCTTTAAGTTCTTATATTTTTTTAACAAGTAATAAAAAATTGATAATTTTTTTCAGTTATCAGTATTTACCATATATCATAAGGGTTACTGTGATAAATCGCTATTTTGTGACCACTTAAATATCGTAACCAGATATTTCTCAAGAAAGAACATTGAACCATTTCTCACAGTGAAACACGAGAGACGGAATCTTCTTAGCTTTGAATCACGCCAATATTAAGATTTCGAAAGTAATATCTATTCAGCCATGGTTTTCAAATTAGGTTATTTAGATACATTATTGGCTCACGTGAACAATCATTTATATATGATACAGGTGTAAAATAAAATGCTTATCATAGTGAACTCTGATAACGGGTCAAAAGGGAACTTTTTTATTAATGTGAATTAAACGTGCCTTTCGGTAAATGGTCGCTGTCACTATTGACATCTGTATGCAACACCTTACGAGTATATGGGAGAGTAGGCTAATTTGAAGTCGACTATAACCCCGTTGCCAGTATTGAGGACTAAGAAGTTCGCTTCATATGTAATTGATTATCATGATTCCATCGAAATGCAAGATGTATGACATGATAAACAAATACTTACACGTTCGCTGTATTTAAAATATAAATTCTTGGTCCGTAAGCTAGTTAGCTCGTAGCTGTATCGAAGCGTTATTTTCAAATTAGGTTATCTCTGATTAGCTTCGAGGAAAAACATCATATCTCAACATTGACGTCTAATGCAGTAATAACAATGATTTGTTTGAAAGATTTTTCATTTTTATAGCTACTGTGTTTACTATCGCACCTTGAATTATGTTTCAATATGCAGATGATTTATGTTTCAATATCATTCTCACTCGTTGATTGATTGTGAATAATCTATCTTTTTCTTTCATTTTACAACTACTTTGTGTAAAATAACATCGGGATTTGAATTAAACCATAAGAATATCCACGTTTATAGATATCCTTATTACTATAACTGTTCTACAGCTGGGCACCTATATTTTCTCAGTGTATAAAGGCTTAGGGTATAGTTCATCACGTTATCAAATGCAGATGACTAGATTTCACACAGTGCATTTGACAAGTTTTCGTGCACCTTTGATCCAAAAAAATATTTTAAATTAGGACGTAACAAATATCGGGGGTGCTTGTTAGGTATTCGAAATCCGTTTCCATGGCGTGAAAAGCTATAATTTTAGCACTATTTACTATCACAGCTTTGAAAATAGATTTTATATGCAAATTCCAGCTTCTTATTACGGATTTTGATTATATCATATTTCTTTATAATTTTCAATTTTTCTATTTTTACCTAGTAAATCTTGTGTACAAATACTTTAAAGGCAATTATTATTACAAGGACTTTATATTATATTACAATGAGTAATAATTGTAGGAAATGTCAAAACAAAAAAAATACCGAACGTGCCAAAAATAGTCTGGTTGTTTATTTATTTGTTTTCCTTCTGTGGAAAAATCAGTTATTTAATCTAGCTCAAATTTGTAAGCGGAGTTTCTGTACCTCTGGCCTGGTTATTTATAAAAGTCACGCCAAATGAAGCCCAACTGTTCAACTTCACTTTCCGTCAAAAGTTCGACGTAAAATAAAAATTGTGAAGTGCTTCCATTTCTATATTTAAGTAGCGTAATCGATCGTACAATCTGCTTCGACTCAAATTGAGGGGCATATCAAGGTTTCCACAAAATGGAACGTCAATAATATAATTCAAAAAGGTAGAGTATACTTGAGTGACGATATAGCTTCATAAAATGGCGTCCTTGAATGTATTGGGCCGTAGAACTGCCGATGTGCCTGTAATTACACGATTGCAAGATAATGTATTCCTAAATTACAGGTGTAAAATCACTCTTCACATGATAGTAATGATGATAACCTTTAGCGTATTTATTTTAATCTCAAACTTACCATTTACATATAACAATACTTTTATTGATATGGAGGAGGAGGAGAATATGGAGATTTCAAATATATTCTACTATTTTATATCAAGCTTCATGAGGCATATAAGGCAGTCATCTCGGTCATTAGTTATGCAACGTGTCTGTGATCAAATTTATATGAATTGCTGTGGGCGGCTGTGATCATTTCCCGTGAGGTGGATATCATGCTCAAATGCTATTTTAAGTTCATAAAAAAGAACTTGTGCTCAGCTGCTCCGATATGCATAGGCCTATGTATCTTATTTATCAATTTATATTTTAAAAATAAACTTTATGACATCTCTTATATATAAAAATGAATGTTTGTCTGTATGTCCTTTATAAACTCGTAAACTATGCATTTAATCATGCGATGATC
>DWON01001910.1:0-22447 GCA_018251015.1 Phocides pigmalion okeechobee
ACATCAGTCAGATATTTAGTCGATTGGAACCCGATATAAAGTCTGCGTCGGCCCGTGGCAGACGGTACTCATCGCAAGATTTCATGATTTAAAATGAAGCTGTTTATATGCCACTGTGGAGCAATGGTCTTTTCCTAGTTACTGGGAATTCCTGAAGCATGCTAACCCATACTCATTCAATATACATAGATTGTGACGAACGAACGAAAAGGGGGACGTCATACATCTATCTGCTACTCATTCCCGACGGTTTCCCGAGGAGATTGGTAGGGATTATTCGAGCCTCGACGGTTCCCGCTTTGCCCGGGCTATCATTTCACTTAACACATTAAAAAATAACGATATAGATTGTGACTTTCCTTGTGTTAGGAACGTAATAACTTTTGTGCCCGGGATTCGAAACTCGGGTTCCACTTTCCGTGTGAACAGGCGGAATCTTACCACTAGATTTAGAATGAGTCGTCCTAATTTAATAATTTATCATAATCATAATCATGTGATGATAATATTATCATCATATTATATAAGCAGTGATTAGGTTTTTACTCCGTTTGGCTGTCAAACATTTGGCAGGTTGGCAACCTAGGTCAGAGTGCGAACAAAAAAAATTCAAACAATTAGTTTCACGTTTCACCGATGCTACTGGTGAGAAGAGGGCCGGTTCATATGTTGCGTACAGACTTGCGATCGCTATTCACAGCATGCCGCAAGGGCACGACTTATTTAGATTAGTTTTATATTATTAGGTATAATTCGTTTAATTAATCGATGTAAATATAAATAAAGAGGGCGAGGGTAAATATTACATCACACTTACCATATCTTTGTTCATTTTTAATTTTTATTATTAAAACTAAAGTGACTAAGAGACTAATTATTGGGAATATAGTAAATAGAAACAAAAAGATAGTGAATCCATACAATGTACTTTATACATACACGTAACTTGAGCCGATTGCGATGATATAATAACTGAATGACTTTTCACGTGAAGCCCTGTTTTCATAAAAAAATGCTTTAGTTGGTATTTTCAAGCGTGTATTGGTCAATATCGTACTCAATTGCATGCATTGAAACAAAAAAATAAAAATAGATTGTATTCCTAAAAATCCAATTAATATTTGTAACCAATTTTATTTATATAATATTTATTATCAGAGTTTAAATGCCGCGTGACAATGCATCACTTAAATCGATGGGTTAAGAAAGCATGGAATTTTGGGCAACGGTTATATGTAGTCTCTCGAAACCTAATATAACTTACCCAAACGCCTTTTTGCCCAAATGCGCCAACTATCTCCTGAATTAAAAGGAATATAAAAATATTTTTATTAATGCTTAACGCTTTACATTTTTATTAGCTTGGGTTGTATCTGTGTATGTATGTATAACGGATTCTTTGAGCATTTTTTTATCAACTTCCAGAAGTCTGATTAATTTGAAAATTTGCACATGTATCAAGGACCGCTGATAATGCAATAATATGAAAAATAAATAATAGAAGAAAAAGAAATAGACAATAATAAAGTTTAAATAAGAAAAAAATAACAATGTATGCGTGGGGTACTTTTCAGTCAAACCATGCACCCCACGCTTTTTTTTACATTGCATTTTTTTTCTTATTTATATTTTTTTTGTTTTACAGACTAACATTTTACATTTGGAATATGCGTCATATTAGCTATATATTTTAACGTGTCGATAAAGTAGGAAACTTCAGTTACACTGATCGTAATGTAACGTAGGTGACAAATAAATTATTTTTGAAATTTTAATTGCCAAAAAAATATGACCAAAGTTTGATGAATGTTCGTCATATCTGAACTTAGATATTCAGATGTAAACACATTAATTAGGAAAAAATACTTGTAAAACCGCATTTGAAGGCAAATACAGGTGCAACTTTGTGTCTATCACGCGAGAATGGCTAATGGAAATGCGAGGAAATTAGTCAATTTATCTTTACATGATTTTATTTTTACTGAACATAATTTTGCTATAAACACACCGTTATCTCGTGACTTGGGGTAGCTGCAGTATATTTTAATGGATCAAATCCACGTAACTTTTAGGGATTTTTGTCACCACAATCTGTCTCCTAAAAAAGTAATCTACATTTATAACCCTACTAGTAGACCCGGCGAACTTCGTACCTCCTTAAAACTAAAAATATGTTTTAAAATTCAATAACTGTTAAAATTATAAGAAATATACTCACTTCGATTCCGCACTAAATTCGCAAAATGTATAGTTTTTTATGCACACTTTAAAACGCTCAGTGCCTCTTAATTTAATATTTAATTCAGCACACGGTTCACAATGACATAATAATAACAAAATATTTTTCTCAATTCGATCGCAGCGCCAACTAAAACTAAAATAGAATATTATTTAGTTTGAATTTGATACTGCGATGGTAGCGCAGTCTATCTGATCGAATGTAAAACATTCTAAAATAAACAACTACTTACAAATTAAAAGTTAATTAAAAAAACATTTTCCAGTGGACCAAATTGTGAATCTAAACCATTCTCAAGTCCCCTAGACCACACAAAAAAAATTCGTCAAAATTGGTTCAGTTGTTTAGGAGGAGTTCGGTGACATACACACGTACACAAGAAATATATATATTAAGATATACGGTTTTCCTGTTTCCAAAATGCTATAGACACATACGCAAAGGAAAGTACCTATACACATACACAGAAATACCCAGAGAATAGAATTTTTTGTCGCATTGATTATTGTCTTGCCGGAAATGAAACTCGCGACGTTGTCTATTCTGGTCATTATTATTATAGTATTTATATATTAATAATACTTTCTGAGACTTGGTTAAATATTGAAATGATGTCGATAACAGTAAAATTTAAATTTAATATTACAAGTCCGTTTTTTCTCTTTAATACTTTATTATTTTTCTTGATTAATACTATATTATTGCTATTGAGTAAAATATTTACTTAACGCACGAATTAACAAAATAACTCACAGTTTTAAGTTTTCAACATGTATTTCACAGATAATGCGTGTACTCTGCAGCTACGTGTAAATAGTATTAAAGACATTGATAATGACAATTAAAAAATAAGTTAAGACTCTCTCCGGATCTTTTCAGTTACGGTTAGAGTGTCCGGGCTCCGATACGGCTATAAGTAAGGAAAAACAGTTGACATTTTTTTCATATCCCTATAGGTCTATATACGATAGATTCCTTTGCAATTCTAACTTGCATCTCCGCGCGTACGTAGCCAGTCTCTCCTCTTACGGTGGGCCCAATTTAATTAGCAAAATCCCCTCGCCGGTCGCTATATATTTGATTTTTCTGCACACCATGTCGCGTTTATTTCCCCTAAAATTGATGAAGTATCACAGTCTACAGTCACCGGTAGTAATATCAGAGTTTACTTTTTTATATTATTTTATTAGATTTAAGTTAGAATTTTGACTGCTTTATTATATGTTATGCCAGTGTCTAATAAAAACGGATCGGGAGTTCCATGGTGCTGAATCAAAATGTAAATTACACTTTATATGCATGTTATTGGAAAACGTGTCATACGCTTATACAACTAAATAGTTAAGCTTGACATTGTTTTACTTACAATACTTCCAAGACAATACAATACCTTACAGAAGTGAAGGAATAGTTGCATCTTAACTTGAGAGAAATTGAGGTTTGTCTTACACTGCCTGCTTGAACAAATGTAATGCTATTGTGTTATGATTGCCTTCTATGTCAATTTTCATAACTTTGTTGAGTTACTATTGTTTCAACATTTTCTCAGGAACAAATTAACAAATAAATTTTAAAACTAATTATAACCAAAGCCTAACCTAAACAATCTAAATGGATTCCGTGCTCATACGACATGGTGCCAAAAACTCTAGTCGCATTCCGTGGTTGAATAGCGATTGCAATTATCTGCGCGAGATATGAATCAGGCCTCTTGTCACTGGCGGCGTCGATCAAACTTGGGATCAATTTTTTGGAAAAAAATTGTCGCTCTGACCCCACGGGCCAAAGGTTTCAAAACCAGTAAATCTGATGTTCATGTGATGTTGCCAATCGCAACCGACTCCAAACATGAGATTTATCTAAACATTAAAATGCCGCCTTTTACTATATATAACTTATCATTTTCTTTAAGGCACGTACTAATATATATTAGTAAGAGTTTATTACATAGAAGTCGTATATGTCGACGGTAGCGCCCCAGTCAATTGACAAAGAGTCCTACCGTCTACGAAAGTGTTCAATTTACGATATTTTTATCCTTATTATCATGTCAAACTATACGTCAACACAAGTTATTCAAAAGAACAAAGACTCTCTTAAAGTTTGATTCAGTTATATGGGGTAGGTACGTGCAGTAGACGAAAGTCGTCAATGGAGATATAAAAAATAATCTTCATTACAATCTGTCACCTAGGGGTCAACGTATTTTAGTTTTTCAGCAATCAAAATGAAAATATTTGTGGAAATAAATCAAATACAATAGATATAACATGATAACATAATTCAATACAAAATTACATTTAACGATTTTGCCGACTTACAAAATATTATTTAGATTTTTTTAGATCGCGTAAACTACCTTTTATAGATCCGAAACTATCTAAAAAATCTGGAAAAAGAACGAAACTTTTAGTAATAAAACATTCTTCGACTTATTGTACTAATATTATTAAAATGAAACCTTCATCACTGGAAAGTACCATCAATTTGATACACAATGCCAAAGCTATACATACGTACTTATTATAAAAGTAAAGTACTCTTGAAAAGGATTCCGCGCTTTCGATCAAAACGAGCATATTATAAAGAATAAGCACATTAGGATTTTTCAGAAAATAATATCTCATTTCCTCACATCCTAAGTATTCTTCTTTATATTTTAAAAGGAAATTAATCTATAAATTCTATAAGTAAGTCTCACAGAAAAGTAGCATAGTTTTTTTTAATTTGTAAGTATCTTGCTTATATAAATATATTTTGTCATCAGTTCCGTGTTTATCATCTTCGCCTTCATTTTGACAAACATTGCGGAAATGGTAGCGAGTGTTGTTTACAATCAATTAACATACGCGTGGTATTGACATTTCAGTCACTCTATATGTAGAGAAACTTACGTTCACAGCGCTTATTAAACTAAGGTCTCATTTTCCATATTTCTCCTGAGAAACGCAAATCGAGGCAACATTATTTGATTTGTATTAGTGTCGCCATTTCCAGTATCGTTTATTGATATCTGTGTTTTAGAATATTGATATCAATGCGCTTATAAACAAGCAATTCGTCAAGAGAGCTCTTTAAAGTTGAAATGAAAATTCACATATCAGTGAGTCAGATTGAGCTCTTTGTTAATCTAAACCTAAATTACGTCTTTCGCTTTTGTAAGACATTAGGGAAAGGAAAATACGATTCACGAGCTAAAAAGACTAAACACAAAGTTGTCGTGCCGATGTACAGATTTGCATAAAGAGCAACTATTTGCCGATTACCGTCTTTAACTCCACAATGGATAGGCGGCAGCGATTTATTACACCAGCAACACGAATTTATGATGTAACTTTTTTACTGTATAAACTAAAACATATTACTTAACGGAAGACAATTTAGTCTTTGGATGTGGGCTGCGTTTGCGAGCGAGGCGACAGTATTTGTCTTCTGGAGTGGCAAAGTATCTAAAATTTCTGAGAGGACCGCAACCTGAGGTTGGATAGTATGTATATAGTTGGTTGCAGCGTCCATTAAAGATCAAGTGACTCGTACGCTCATTGCTACTCCTCTGACATATAAAGAAGTATTGTCTATTTTAACATATAAGTCACTACTGATCATGTCGTCAAATCTGTTCCAAATGTATTTGTAGAAGTTTTGTATAAGAGTTACTTTAAATCAAGTTGTGATGCACGATATTCGATGTGTGATACATAATAACCATTACAATTCCGTCTTTTCCTTGGTTTCTTACCGTTTACACCACAACACGAGACAAACTATGTACACGCGAGCTCAACTCTTCGTGAAATTAATATCAGTATCTAAATAAGTGTCCCGCAATAAATGGTTTGTCAAAACGAATTTGATAATGCGGAATTCTAGCAATTTGCCACATGACTGCAACTCGCTACGTAGTTTTTATGTAAGCTCATAAGTTTTTCTTAAATAACGATTTCTTTACTTAAAGCTCCATAATAAGCTCTCTATATTTTGGGGGAATTAGATATAAACACGCATATCGAAAATATGAAACTAAACTATTTTAGATGCGATTTAGAGTAAGGGCTCATATAGCCAATATGATTCTAAGTGGACATTGCAGAACATACATTGATAATTAATTTATTATAGAACGTAAGTTCTATAATAAATTACGACAAATGCACTGGTTGGTCTCGAAGGCCTTTACACAAACACACTTTCCACTGAAACGCAAGAATTTACGCTAGAAATAGGCATAGTGGTTGTACCTTCCTAGTCTTACCGTACTGAATTTACCACTTGGCAATGTTTAATACAGCGTAAAGTAAATATAAATCTTTACTCAACTTCATTTAACTCAACCAACAACGATATAAAGTTATCAAAGCATTTTCTTATTTCCTTTCTGTCAGTTAAACAATGTGCAATGTAATAGAGGTAAGGGTAATCAAAAATGGCATTAACTTCGTATAACCTGCCAAAGGCAGTGTGCATTATAAGTTTGTAAAAGTTCATTATGATAGAGACTGCAATAACTGTTCAGCGTACGTACGTACTCGTTATAAAATCTTGTTAGTCTTTCAGTATTAACTCGTGGTTTCGTAACAATGAGTTATAAGTTCTTTTTAAAGTATTTTTTATTAATTTATCTATCGGTATTGTATCCATTTAATCAATTTTTAAATAGTGACGCATGAAATCAGCTATATCGTTTTTTTAACATTTGATATACCCCGTGAATCTGTTCATTCGTTTAGTAATTACAATGTTTCAAAGTGTAATATATATATATATATATATATATACATATGTAACTATTTTTCCCTTAGGGCTTAGCCACAGAAGGGTAGTAGCATCTTATATATTTTACTGTTGAAAAGAAGCTGTAAAACAACGTTATTTAACAACATTTAAATAACATTAGTACCACCTTCAAAATAAATACTTCAATTTACAATATTTTACTGTAATCTCCTAGAATATTTATTATTGCGAATAGAACGATATCAAAACAGTTACTTTCAAGGAAACTAGACCATGAAAACAAAATAAAACTGTTTTAACCCGTCATTGTTCAAGGTAGTCCGTACTAACGGCCTGTGGTCTATTCATTGATAGATATTGAATGACAAGAATTTTTCGGCGCGCCGAGTACAAAGGTACCCTGTCTATAGAGGTTGCTTAATTTGAATAACTTGATGTGACATGCGAAGGAGTCGATGTGGGCAATCTATTTGATTATGTTTTTACTTCTATACAACTTATTGCGAGGTAATTTTGTTCCGATCAATTTGTAGAACATTATGCTCCTTGTGGCGAACCGATTGGCTTCACGTACCCTGCGGAACCAACCGTGGATAATTGATTAGACACGGGAAGCCCTAAGTTTCTCCTCTGTTCCAGCTTTTTTTAGATTTTCCGTCCCTTTCTTGTTGTTACAGGGCAATAGCATTCATTTTAAAAGTGACCTAGATACGTTTGTATCCGTTATTTCTAAACCCTTATGAACTAACAATTGCCAATGAAGTCTATCTAAATCTGTTTAACTCAACATTGGGAAGTAAAATGCTAATTAATGCAGGTGGCAAAGGAAACGGTTGTACCAACATGGCACTGATTACGGCAGCCTTCTTGTCTGCCAAAGCCTGTGAAAAGAAATGACATACTTTCTTCAGACGCGCGTGTCTATTTTCATTTTTTCGCCTTCAAGATAAGGGTAGAAGATAGCGTTTTTAGTCCTTGCCACCGCGCACTCGTTGCAGTAAAATGTATATATTACGTACATTAATTTAATTTTGTTAAGACTTGGAACTTATATTGTAAAATACCAATTTTGTAGATAATAAATCCAGCAAATCTAACTTGTTAACAAATAATAGTTATATTACCATTTTAGAGTTACATTTATCGCAGCGTTAGTGAAGACTAAATGGTTCTTAACCCAATAGAAGACTTTTATTACCATCCAATTAAATTTATGTATGGGAACAAACTTGGTAATATGATGCCTAACTACGATCGGTCGACGGCTGTATTTTTATTACGAGTTCAGTGATTTGTTTTATGTTTTATCTTAATATCACATTATTTCAAGTGAGGAAACCTAGGCTAAATATTAAGCCAGTGAGCACCAGAATAAGTCATTTTTATGTTGGTAATTAAAAAGATGTCGCTGACGATTTCTAGTTGAAAAGAAAAACACATTTTGTTATGAAACTACAACGACGCATTAAAACAGTGGTGTGATGTGCTACTATCCTGGTCTAGCTGCGGGACGCATTCCCATATGGTAGTACGGCGTAGGTACAAATATAGGTTATCGCTGAAAATATAATCTGTTCTCCCGTGACATTTATGTCACACGTGATCGTGTTGCACTTGATGTTAATGGGATTTACCGTTCGTCAACAATAAAAGTGACAAGTGAGCCGTGATGAAACACAATTTTTAACAACATACAATTTGCTTGGACATTTATTAGTTTACGGATTTTTATGGACTTTGCACCGGACTGGGTTGTGAAAACTGTCTATATCAAATATAACGGCCCATACCTACATATACGGACGAGCGTATGTATTTAGCATGTTACATCCGCCCGCGTACACAATGCCAATTAAATCATAAGGCCACCATTTCTGATCCACCTACTGATTAAGTGTCTGCACCACTGAATGTTACTGTCATCCGGTATTATAGAAGTAGAATATAATTGAGGATAAAAGAGCCACGGTAAAGTAACATAGATAGCTAGATACCGATATGACATGACAATATTATATCAAAAAGTGGGGACGCATGCAAAATAACTTACCTATACCTTATATACCTACAGTCAGATTTAAAAATACCTGAACCTCGGTCTATTTCTAAATCTGAATCATCCGGTGACCAATTGAAATTAAAAAAAAAACCTATAAACCGATTATAGTGCCACCTAGTGCATCCAAAAGTGAATGTAAACCATCCAAGGCCAGACCGGTGGTCTGTTTTATGTTAAAAATAGCACGTTAAAATAATAAAATTAAATACCCGTAGCCCGTGGATATCCACGACCAACATCCAACATGATTAAAGTCCTGCCTAACGTGGTGCATAGATGCTTTGCTACTCCTGAGGACGAACATGCGTCGCCGCTTGTAAGTTTATTCGGCACCCACACCTCTCCAACCGAACCGCAAGGATTACTTTACGATGGATTATGAGGGCGACGATGTTACCACCTCGGTCGAACTGTAGATCTACCACATTGCAGACATTTGAGTTTAATGACAAATACACTTACTTAAATATCATGTTTACGTACACGTACATAAATATCATATATTAAACTTCAGTTGGTCGCACAACGCGTCAACTATTCAGCCAATCTGGCAATCGTTACATTCATACGCATTTGCAAAAATGATTATTATTTTTAAACAAAACTTGACATAAACATAAATCAAGTGAATCGTTTTGTTTCTCGCCGGCTTGGGAACTTCATTCATTTGGTTCTTTGCAACGTGAATACCACATGGCGATATCAAGGTCTCGGTTAAAAATACATCTTCGTGTTCCCATGCTGAATTGCAGAGTGTATTCGTTTTAATGGATCACGTCATAATGTTTTTTAATATTATACTAGTGGGCTCAGCGGACATTGTCCCGGTTTAAAAAAAAAGCCTATAAGTCATTTTTTCAGAAAGTATGCCAGGTCCTACTAGATATAAGTTCAGATATCTGATTTGCATCTGATTCCACTGCCACTAGGGTCCAATTGAGAGTCTAAACCATTCTCGGATCCAATCCAAGACATTCCTTACGAAATATTCATTTTAGCTGCACATACTAGAAACTATGATATTTCTTATTTAAATTTAAGACTGAAGAACAATGCGATGGTTTTAGTCACAATATGTTTAATGTGTAATACGTAATTTTAAACGTTTGATTAAATTCAATCAGATTTGCTCAGCTTTTAAATCGGTCACTACTAGTATTAAACTTAAAAAAAACGTTATTCTTCTTCAGGAACAGTAATTTTTTCTTCTCTCATACATATAAACATCAAGTAGCTAACAAACATGCATCTCATTTGACATCTCATTTAAACTATATGAACTATTGCATTTAGTATAGGAGTCCCATGTGACGTCGACCATAGTGAAGTAAGATGTGAAGACGTTGCTAATCCCTAGGGCTAAAGCAGTCATCTCAGGTACAAGTGCACTAGCAACCTTTCTACTGAAATGCAAGAATTGATTTACGATATAAATGAATGTAGCGGCGATAACTTATTCAGGCAGGTCCACATATCCTTACAAACGTCAGAAACTATCACATTTTTTATTTCTATATCTTCAAATATTTTTTTTTATTTCTATATCTTCAAATAAAACTTTAACTGATCGCAGTCTGTATATGACAAATATATTTAAAAATTCATAATGGGGTGCTTTTATATATGCAACAGAACCCTAAAGATTGTTTTTTTCGTTTTGTCTGTTTGTCTGTATATTTGTAAGTCTGTGCGTTTATGTACGCAAATCTCAGAAAAAGCTTATCCTATTTTAATGCAGTGTTCAGGTTCATATAGTTTGGGCTTTATTTAACATTTAGTGCTTTTTTCATTTAAATTGGTTATAAAATAAAGAGGTTATGCCAATTTATGTAACACGTGGACGAAGTCGCAGGCAAAAGCTCGTTTTACATATATTTATATTGTACATAGTAAACTGTACAAATACGACGATATTAGTTTAAAATTATAAATTTCGAATAAGATATGCATACAATAAAACGTCAAAGTACTAAAGATTTATTAATATTTTGAAATAGCCAACCATTTAAGGGGTGCTAACATTTGACATTTAAGCTATAATTATTTATACATCGTTCATTGAATAACGAGAAGTGCAATCCATTATGTTTCACGCTCAAATTTATTTTTAAGTAATAAGTACCTACTTATTAACGGAAATAGTGACAGGCGCGTATCACGTGTAAAATTAGTTGTTATTTTGACATATATAAATGTTTATTTATTTCAATATCTGACACTTCGATATCGGGACACCACCGCCACCCTCATAACCCGCCGTAAAGCAACATGTTCTTCATGTATAGTGTTTCGGTAAGGGAGGTGTGGTTGCCGGATACACATTATTGGAGGCGGCCATCTTAGTCCTCAAGAGTAGGAAAGCAACCACGTCCGTTCTTAAATAGAACTTCTGTTCTATTTGAGATTGACGTGACGTGATTGTCCATGGGCTGCAGTGACCACTTAACATCAGGTGGTATGCATGCTCGTTTCTTACTCTTTCACAATAAAATAAATATATAATAAATCTCTCACTCAAAATCACCTTAAAATCAGCACATTCACGTAAGACTTACCATAATACAGGCAGACATCAAACGAACACGCAAACGTAAAGTCATAGGCTTCGACTTATAATATCCTTATAATAATTAATTTTTATCCCCGAGGATTAAAAATAAGATTTTGGATCAGACGTTGACATGAAATCATTCAAGGCTAGGCGTAGATGGAGCCTGAAATATATAGGCTATATTTGGATACTTTTAGTAAAGTATATCTCAATAATTGTAATTCATGATAATATATACTACTTTGGGTGATTAGTGCGTTTTAATGTTTCGTATATTTATTAGATTTTCAATAAGAGAAATCAGAAAAATGTACTAAAAAAAATAACATCACTATAGAGATCTACTGAAAACACAGCAACACCTTAATTTACTTATGATATGGACACTTCTTTCCTAGTTTTGAACATAGAAGTATTCCATAAATATTAAACACATAAAAGTTTAAACAACTTTATAAAAAAAAATATTTCATTTATTCAATCAGATAACAAAGATGCATTCTGTTAGTATATAACTTACACCTAATGTTAGTAAAAACTTTGGAAATTATATTAATACTTTACAATTCATATTAAATACAATTTCAAATTTCATAATTCATAATATAAATATAAATATAACAACACTTATATCGCTTCCATTCTTCTTGCCGCGAAATGGTAAAAGTAATTTCAACTATATTCCTGCAACGTATAGTTACTTAGAGTGCTTGCTTTTAAATGGCAGCACGTGTTCAGTTGTTTGAAACATTGTCGTTGCTCGGTGCAAAGCTATTTGGGAAATGAAGGCTTCATCAGCTAAGCTACGAATCCACCGTTAACGGATGTTTTCTAAGATGCATAGATATCACTACGGGGGCATCAAAACTACAAAGGGAGATTGGGTTTCTTGCGATTTTGAAATATAGTATGCGAAAAAAAATAATCGATTAACTTTACGACTATAAACGTGTATTACTAATACTAATATATAAAAATGATAAAACATGCATATTTAATTAAATAAATTGTGTTTTTGAAAATTTAAAGTTAATCATTAAATTGTTTCTAAAATTTGTATTACACATGTAACATACATCATGTAAAGGCGTTTTTAATATTGTTTACAGAATTTCGCTCGTAAAGTAAATAAACAATTAGGATTTCAAAAAGTAAACAGATAAACACGCTTTATAGTAAACTGAACTAAAAAGGAAAAAAAAACTTACATACATAAGTCAGGAAAATACCTTTTCACTTGATCGTCAATAATTTGCACAATTAGTATTAAACTGTGTGTATAAGTTACATGTTTAGGAGAATTTGTTAGTTATGTTCTTACTGTAATTTGTTACGACTTTGTCATGTTATTATAAAAACTTCAAACACAAATTGCTCCTTACTTTGTCACCAATGCGTATGCGCAATTAGTATTTAACGATGTGGATAAGTTAAATGTATAGGAAAATTAGTTAGTTACACTCCTACTGTAATCTGCTACGACTTTGTCATGTTATTACAAAATTTACTAAGACAAATTTGTCCTTAGTTTGTCGGCAATGCGTCTACGCAATTAGTATTAAACTGTATGCATAAGTTACATATTCAGGGAAATTTGTTAGTTATGTTCCTACTTTAATTTGTTACGACTTTGTCATGTTATTATAATACTTACAAAAACAAATGGCTCCTTACTTCGTCCCCAATGCGTCTGCGCAAATAGTATTAAAACGGCAGGTATTATGTATTCACGGATTCAATATGCTGACTCATATGCGTATGATACTAACGACCCAATCCCGACACAATTTATATTACCTAGACAATAATTAATTGAAAAATAGAACTAATGGCATAAATAACTTTTGACGCTGTACGCTTTCAAATACCTTTATTCTTCATTTATTGCTCATAAATTGCGTAGTAAACTAATTTATTGATTCATTTACAGCTGGTTTGTAATACATTTAAAAATATCAATTACACTACATTATGTATCTATAATGTGATATTCTTAGTGTACCTATGAAGATTTTTTCAAACAAATCTCAATATCGTCCAATGTCTTCCACGGCCTTAGCAACGAAAGGATCGAAGCCATCCGTCAAACCAAGCTAACGATCCGACTGTATTTTTTGATACTTTTCATTAGATAAAAGAACTAAATTTATCCTGAGGAGGTACCATTGTCACGTTCGTCAAGAGCCGTGAAGTATCTCGTGTATTTTGGTTGTAGAGATACGGATAGGAATAACAGTTATTAAACGACGCAGAAAATATTGGATATTGACAGAAGAGTTAAGTGCAACGTACATACGAACGGGTCGGTCCCTTGCATACAAAAATCACGTTTTCTGTGCACCTGCAGAAGAGAGTCATATAAATAAGAAATTTTGCTAATAATTAACTAAATATGCGCCAAATCTGTTTTATTAGGTCGTTCTAGTGCGTTATCAGCGATGAGATACAAAATTATCTATTATTAACCTTGAGTAAGTATCTCAGATGATTCTTTTTATCTCCCTATGTTTATACACCGGTTTTCCTAGTTATGTCATCTTTACGTTCATATCATATTTTGACGCTACTTCAGTTAAGCTTTAGTTAATGCGTCAACGTAACGTTAACGTAAACGTTAAAGTAAACACGTTAGTTGTGGATAATACTGTTTTAGTCTTCATCCATTTAAATCTATATATCTTAAATATGCATTTGGATGAAATTGAAAAAAATGTGAACTAAATATAATTTAGAGTACATGAGAAAATATTTTCGCGTTTTAGAACACGATTTTGATAGATACTTTTGAGGAAAATTTAGCTGTAACTTCACATTCGTTGTCATCGAAAGTTCAACAAAAAGTTCCCTTATTACTACACTAATTTGTTTATATGAAACACATCCAGAAAGATGTTAAAAGTTATAGTGTCAAATTTACACTTTACTTGAGACCAAATCGTACTCATTAATTAATGACCATTAATTTCTATTTGAATCCCCGAAAATTAAAAAAAGACTACGAATCCTGCCACTGCATATTTTTTTGAATTCCTTCATACAACTCGCTGGTTTTTATAAAACCTACATAAAATAAATCGGACCCAACTCACGAGTCTGCAAACGGACCTCGTAATTTTTAGAACTAAACGTCGCATATGACTATACAGAATCAAAGAACGAATGTATGCAGAATTTAGTAAAACAAAGAAAGCAAAAATATGGCTCTACGCCATATAAAAGGCAGGTTTTCGAAGGAAGTTCTTTTCGAAATTCTACCATAAAAACGCGCCTATTCTGATCATTTAAAAACGTTACGTTCTTTTGGATCCTAACATTGTAGCTACACATTGCCTACGCGTTTTCAAAATATTATCTTTTTCTATATAGTTCACGCACGTGACCAGAATAAAATTCCACGAAATACTTTAAACACGAAATTAGTGAAAAAAAAAAAATTATTTAAATAACGAATTAGTTACTAAGTATGCTACTAGTAAATATATGTGGCAACAAGGTTTTATTATTATTTTAACTTCAAAATATTTGATTATTCCACTTAAATAAGTAGTTGACTATAGTACGTCCAAGTCTTGCATAGTGCAAAAATGACAAAATCCTTGGCGTTTAAGTAAACTTTTCGGGACACGGAAGTTAAATTGTACGACGAGCTGAGTTAAACGACGGGTTTAAATTAAACTTCTTTCAGTTGAAACGAAAACGGTAAAAATCTGTTAGGAATATCTCAAAAGCAATTAGCTTTTCGCTCGCTTTAACGGGAACAGCTTAGCCTTTGATTGAATAAAAATAGACCGTGTGGGGTGTCGATAGATGACGTAAAGTACAAAAACTTCGATTGCAAACACTTTTGCTAACTTGTTACTGTAGATCACGAAAACGAATAAATGAGCCATCACTGTGAGAACAATGACAATGAATAGAGGGACCCTAGTGGCCCTACTGCTGCTGGCGTCCTACGCGACCTTGGACGCACAGAACGTCGTACTACGTAAGTATACTTTTTATTTACATCTCATTACTGGAAAGCCAATGATACTATAGCACCATTACGGTTAAATGTGCCAGATATTTCCTGAATTACATGGAATGTGAATAAAATGTCGTTATTAGTAGTGCATACAATAACCCAGTATTTGTTTTTACTGTATTTCGAATAATAAATTAGAAAAAGTTACGTCCGATTTTTCCAATACAAATATTATGCAAATCACCTTTTAGCCCTAATGTTATTGGTTTTTCAGTGATGATAAATTCAAAAAATGGTAGAACTGCAGTTTGATTAACATTAACGAGGTACCACCGCCGTGCTCATCTCTTTTAAAACAACTCTTGTGTTTCTGTTGGAGAACGGTTAACGGCTACGCTTATAAGCAAGATGATTTATTCAACCTTCGGGAGTAGCAACGTATCTATGTATATATGACGTCGTACTTTACTGTAGTCCTGTTTAAGGTTGGACTTAAATGTTCATTGCTGCAGAGGTCATTTAAGATCGGGTAATCTGTGCGCTCGTTTGTTACTCCTCAAATGTATAAAAAGCCTGACTTTTAGACATTCATGTTTAATGTGAATATCAGAAAAAAACTTTAATCCATCATAAAAATTCATTAGTGAAATTGTGGTACAATTTTTCATGGATTGATTATTGTAGCATGTCTGCCGTATCATTGTATTTTTGCCGTATAATAACAACGTAATGTACTGTGTTTTATCTTAAGATGTGGTGATGGAAAGATGGTTTATCTGCTATAGCCGTCCTACTGAGATTTCGGGGGCGATTGAGAATTGATTATTACCATCTTATTATGAGATTAATTTCGGATTGTATTAAAGATACATGTTTGTATTTCTCGACAACTTTTATAATATGCATGGGTATAGTGCTTACCATAGCATAGTGATGTTTTTGGTATTCCTTTTTTTGTGTTGTCCCTATTGTTTACTAAGAAACACTCTCATAAATTATATTTTTAAAGTCGAATTTTGTCATTTCAATTGTTTATCTAAGAAAAGCATATAGCTTTTAAGTAACGTCAGGTACGTCAAATCACGCCATAGACATAACCATGTTATGAAGTACATTCAATAGGGCATTCAAACTCAATTTGCATATACGAAGACTGATGTATCAAACCTATTACGGGGACGGATTCCATGCGACCATAGTAACCTATCGGATGTTACAACGTAATCAGGTTACATTCGAGCCAAAATCAGCTTACATGCACTGTGTTAAAAAGGGAGCATACATGTAGGTCACGGCTTTCTTGACGGATGTCAGAACAGGCTATAAAGATCGTGACACAGTTATTTAATTTTACATCTATTGACTAAGAAACAGCCGCGTTTTTCACGTAAGCCGTCATGTATAGAGTATATTGTTCGAATCAACAGGCTCTGTGTAACTTCTTTTTCTTGTTTCATTCATCGTTGTGCTTCTGAAATCGAAATTGGAAACAATATTTAAAGTATTGTTTAAAAGTTAGGCTCGGAGAAAATTCAGTTTAGATCAAGTAAAAGTCAGTTTAATATATGTGAACAGCAAAAGTGTGAAGTGAAATATACTTTTACATCATTTCATAAAATTTAAGTAGCAAAAAGATTGTTTGCTATTCATTATTAGCTCATCTATTGGTAAGTGGTTAATGCTCATAGATATATGTAATCAAATCCTTAAAGAAAAGGAGTGTCACCCAAAGTTAATAACAGATGCGTTGCAAATTCCAAGGACTAAGATCAGTGAGCCGTTCTCATCGAATCGCTCGAGATTTGTTTCACGTAAAAAATGGATGTAGCGGTAGAACCTCCCTTAGTACATCATCCATATTAAATAAGTGGTAAAAAAATTAAAATATGTATATGAATATGATGGTACAATACATTAATATATGATCCCAAACTAGAAAAATCTTCATTTTAGTGACCTTCGTGCTCATCTCACAAGGATTTGTCCTGGGTGGGAATGAAATCTACCTTTGCAGTTAAGATTACCAACTTATTGAACTAAAGGAAAGTAGTTTAATAATAAATTAATAGTCAAAAAGTAATCACGTTTCGCTGGTTAGTTTGTGGTAAGACTTGCCAAGGAATAATGTTCCTTGTACGCACTACATGCCAACATTGAACATTGTAAACAATGTTTACATTTGGAGCTTTAGAGGCGTGTTTAATCACACTGTCCGGTCAATTCAACACCACTGAACCAGGCACTGAAGAAAACTTAGACAGGCATACATTGCGAACAGAATACATCTTTTACTTTTGTAAGTTACCCATTTGTCATAATTACTTCTATCTTTTTCTGTGGTAAAAGCTTAAAATAATATTTTAATATAATTTTCACAATAATTCATGTACCTACTATGAGGATATTAAATAATAGAGTATGTGAGATATACATCAACGATATGTAAGGAACGCTCCGCAATCGATAAGACCTAGAGAATATAGCACAATGATGTCTAAAAAATAGCCCACAGCGCGAATAAGCCGATTTTTATTTAATCTTGAGGACATTATGGGAACTACTTCAGCTACTAAGTTTATTCATGATGTTTGATCCGAAACTTAGTTGATTTTTTGAGAAACCACAAGTATTCTGGATATTCATAACTTAGTTTAGAATTTGAGAGAACGTAAGTAAGACTAGATGCTAGGAATAAGATATTATTTCACTCAATACGACTTTAATTGGTAATTAACAAGGGCAAACAAGAGGAGGAGAACGGAAGTGTTTCCGTCAAAACCCGTAAATACCCAATAATTTTTTTTTTCCAATATCATTTATACTCGCGTTCACGTCTCCTCTGTCTGTTGTTATGACTACACCGGAATTTGAGGGCGGTACACAATCAGGGCGAGAGCTGCGGCAATCTCGCGCAAAACATAATAATTGTTTCTTTACTACCAAAATATGGTTTGTTCAAAATATCACACTTTTTCTCTTCCAAACCTTTGTTTATGACAGCAAAAACGATTAATGTGAAACTTTGGAAAAGATGCCATATGAAAAAATTAAGGCAGTTTGGTAATGTTTTTCGTAAGTGGTGTTATTTAAAGTGGACACTATTTTCCAGGCAATAAGCAAGTCCTATGAGGAGTGGACGTTTTATAAGTTGCCTGATGAGGAATAACAAAATATAAACACCCCTTGTATAAGTGGAAAAGGCCTTAATAGATTTTGTATTACCCTATAAATGTAGGATCACATTAGTACCTTTTTTAATTAAATAAAATCCTTACCAAATACCAAAATGTTAAGAAACCAGTTCATAGGTTTTGAATCCCTTTAATTGTACTAGAGTGGAGGAATAAAGTCTGTGACAATTACATATATGTTCATTGCTCAAATTTATGCGATGGTGCCTCCTTAGTCAGGCAGTAAAGTTCTACTACGTTTTGTATACAAAAACGTAGTAGAACTTTACTGTCTGACTAAGGAGTAGTTATAACTATATAGGGCATAATACTCTTTGTACCACAAAGAAGCCTACCTCCACACAATTTGTCACCATTTGTATTAATTAAAATGAATGTAAAAATAACTATAAATCAACAGCTTACTATACATTACTAGCAGATTTAAAAGGTGGGAAAACTATAGTTCGACCGGGGAGGTACCATCGCCGCCGTCATAATCCCGCCGCCCGCCGAAGAGTATTTCTAGTGTTTTGGTTGGAGAGGTGCGGTTGCCGGCTACACTTTGAAGCGAGTCGGCCATCGTAGTCCTCAAGAGTAGCAACGCATCTACGTTCGAGCTCAGATAGGATTTCGGTCGTGTTTGTGGATGTACGCGGATGTCTATAGGTTGTGACTACTTAACATCAGTTACTATTCTCACATAAAAAGAAAATATTAGGTATTCAGCTGCATAAAAAATAAATGTGTCAAATGTTTCATAAGTATGTATCAAATACCTTAAGATAATTAAGGAATTTCAATTTAAATATATTCGGGAGTCCCACAGAATTTTATGTAAAACAATCTAAATAATTATGTCCATTAGTTTAATTGTATACATTAAAATATGACACGTTATGTTAATTCCTTGCAACTATTAGTCAGTTTTACCGAGTCAAATAGAGCTTCGTATGGAGCAAGCCGGTCACGAGGTAATTGATCTGAGGAGCTAAGACTGTTTAATATTCATAGACCCTCAATGTTTGCTTCAAAGCTGGAAATTTTTCAATAAGTCACTTGTAAGACGAAGTGTTAAACCGCGTTGTATTATGAAGTTACATTAAACACATAAAAATAAAAAATACCTATTATCGTGATGATAAAGATTGACTAAAGACCAATAGACCAATTTCGCAGATTTAATTCTGTGTTATTAAAGTCTGTACATTTAGTGAAAATGTTATAAAAACAGGAATTAAGGGTTTTAATTACACTTTTATATTTGGATTCACAAACATATAACACGTGTAGGGTTAATTATACGATATATAATTATACAGGTATATAGATTTCATTAATAATGTGTAAATGTTTTGTAATGGCCTTATAAAATATATTAATGACCCCAAAAAAATAAAGGAAGTACCTTGTTCCCTTTGGCTTGTCCTGGGGGGCTATGTTCATGCATCCATATATTGAACTGAGTAGAAAGATAACTAAGAATTTTGCACATCCGATACAATTTCAAAGCTATCGCTATTTTATAGTACGTAATAATATATTATCAATGTACCATAAATAAGATTGAATATCATAATATTTTAAGCCATTTTTTTCATTGGAATAAAAAAATAGTTATACCCATCGATTATAGACGAAAAAGTATTTAGACATAATTATGTTAAAGTAACAAGGAGATTTCTATACTAACCTTATAGAGTGAATAAACGTCTCAATTGTTAAAACTATTTTAACGTCGTCTTAAGACAGTTATTATTCAAAGTGTACAGAGTGCTTATATAATCCAGCTAATGCCGGCATTATGATGGTAATAGATGCATTTTTAGCTATCCTAATTTATATGAAACGACCCAGAGGGGTTCACGAAAGATTAACCACCGAGAACGATATTACCATGACAGTGAGCTGGAGCCGTACTGAGATGCCAAAGATAAAATCGTGTTACACGCAAAGTAAATATTCATCATTGGGTAGTACAGACTGGTGCTATATTGGATTATGCTGTCAGTTGGAGCTGTCTGTCGATGCTGTCTGTTCAAAAATAAAATTTTAATACTATCCACATCTATAAATAGGTACGATGCTTTGTCATGAAAATTTTACTGCCTAAATGTCAGGCATCTATTTTTTATATATCATCGGATAATAGACAAACTGACCAACTAACGAATATCATCGCGAAATTTATACATCTTACTATGTAACGGATACTCACGATAAACGATTCCCAATTGCCGATATTTCGGTCCATCGCTCGTGGTCACGACTAAAATGTGGTGGTAGCGGAAATTTGTCTTTTTTATTATGAAAGAATGAGAAACGGGCATGCAGGCCACCTTATGTTAAATGGTCACTGCAGCCCATGGACAATCACGTCCAATCTCATATAGAACAGAAATTCTATTTAAGGATGGACGTGGATACGTTCCTACTATTGAGGACTGAGATGGTCGCCTCCAATAATGTGTTCGAAATATCGCCATTTAAAATCGTTAACCGCGACTTCACTCACTAACGCTTAATAAACTCCCGAATACTTTGAACTACATTTTTAAGAAATATAAATGAAAACAAATATTTTCATTTAAAAGTCTTTCATTATTTTTAAATTTTTTTAAATGAAAATTTCACTGAGATGCATTGGAACATAATGATTTTTTTCGTATAATGTCATATATAAAAATTTTAATAAAAAGGACATGTCACGTATTGTTTTTTCTGTCAGCACAAGATATTGCGTGACAGATGTCCAAAGGCACCTAAGATTGGCCACACAGCCTCTTTCAGATCGCTTGATTAATACGCTCGGGTTTTGCATATTTCATCAATTAACATTGTGTTCGGTATCCCCACTAACGATGTACAAATAAATACATGCTCCGGCTGGTTTTATTAAGATCCCAACTCGCTTTGATATAACTGCCTGCCGGGACTTTGTACATTTTAATCGAATGTTATAAAGATTTAAGGATTCTGACATATTTAAAGCTGAACTAAATTTTGAATATCGGGTTTCTATAGTATAAATGATAGTTCTCGACGTAGGTACTATTATCTCAGCGACCAGTGGCTTTGTTAACAAAATATTTTGTGTTTTCGTTTGATATATGTTAGATAAGGTTAATGTCTTATTTGAATCTAATGACCAGTTTCCTTGAACGGAACCTGTAGTAAATTTTATGCCTTTTATATATATTTGTCAGTGACAGTATGTCTTATAGTTAGTCCACCTCATGCGTATTATTATTTACTTATGCTTATAATAATATTAGTTTTGTATTAATATGTATTAGTTATAAAGTAGATCACACTGCGCGAGTTCTTGTCAATAAACTATGCCAGTTTGGCAGAATGTTTGTTATAGCAATACAGTGCAATCTTAATATAACGTACCTCAATATAACGACTTCCTCGTTTAACATTTTTTTCGAAATCCCCTTGAATAGTCCACAAGAATTAAAATAAATTATACATTTACACTACGAATTTTTTTACAGACAACCTCTTCAGAAATAATTCTAAACTTTAAAAAAATGTAAATACCTCTAACTAACGAAATTTGTCAACTAAAAACCTCTACGTTCCCACCAATATATGACCCTCAATCCCATAGTATGTGATTCAGTCGCGACAGGTTTCGCGAATAAGAATATTTTTTCACCTCTTTATAACAAATTTTAGACCAACCTTCCTCTATGTAACAAACGAAATATAACGAATATTTACT
>DWON01001911.1:0-22446 GCA_018251015.1 Phocides pigmalion okeechobee
GGCAACCACACCTCCCCAACCGAAACACAATACATGAAGAACATGTTGCTTTACAGCGGGATATGAGGGTGGCGGTGATGCCGCCCCGGGCGAGATCTGTCGGTTCTAACACCTTTTAAATTTAACCACCTTTTATTACTTAACGGTGTAAACCACAATCTTTTTGGATTCGGTCATAAAAGAATATTTGTATCCTTGTAAATAGTGTAAAAAGAAACAATATAGGATACGTTAATGTTACTGAATGTAATAAAAAATATTCACATGAAAAAAATCCAAAAGTCAGCGTTTTATTGAATAAAAACCATAATTATCGCAGTCGGTACGGGTCTTATATGTTACAAACATCATTTTAATAATTAGTCTATAGACTTTAGTTGCGGCGCTCATATATTACATCGAGTCAGCGTTGCGGGAGGCGGAACTAAACAGGAGCTTTATTCTCTAGACTGAACATGCGCCGGAAATTCACTAACATATTGCATTTTTTACCATCTGTGTAGCATTTACGAATACACAGACGTCGTTTCCGTCCGCAGTCTTAGAGCGCCGAAGTAAACACAGCACTTGTGTTCGTCCGTAATCCATACAGACCTGTCCGTACAACACAGGCACAAGTCGCAAGCGCGTTACGCGAAGTAACTCTGTTGTACACCACAGGGAAAGTTTTAAGAACAGCCCAATGTATCAAATTCAAATTCAACTATTATGTTTCATTGTGAGATATGTATGATACACTTAATGAATGTCAAGGGTGCAATGTGAAGTCAGTACAACGGTTTTGAGTGCTTTGTTGGCTAAGGTTGACCGGGAGAAAAAAGTCGGTGTAAAAATATCCATACCTTGAAGGCCAGCTCCCGGTTGCCGGTGACCTGCTTGATGCGCTCGATCTTCTGCTGGATCTCCTTGAGCTTGAGCGCCTTGAGGCGGGCGATCTCCTCCATCTTCCTGCGCTTGTCGTCGTCCTTGCGCGCGCGCAGCTCGGCCCGCTTGCGCGCGCGCCGCTCGTCCTTGGGCCGCACCGCGCTCATGGTGCGCGGGTAACGTTTTAGCTGGAAAACATATGTATATGCATATTTACAGGGGACAACTATAGTTCGACCGAGGAGGTATCACCGCCGCCCTCATAATCCGCCGTAACGCATTACTTGTGTTTCGGTTGGAGAGATGCGGTTGCCGGCTATTCTATAAGCGACGTATCTTAGTCCTCAGGAGTAGCAACGTATTTACTTTCGAGTTCAGATAGGATTTCGGTCGTGTTTGTGGTTGTACGTGGATATATATGGGCTGCGACTATTTAACGTCAGATGGTTTGCATGCTCTTTTGCTACTCTTCTCGCATAAAAAATCACTCAATATATCAAAGACACAATGTATTTTCTCATTATAAGTTCAGTATTTTTCGCAATTACATCTGTGAGTCATTCCAGAATTTTTATTTATTTACAATAAGACTATCATTACTAGTTACTCACAATTGTCGTGATTTTATTGATTTATAAAATTTTCTCTGTTTGTCTGTCTGTGAGTATCCGGTAACAAGTAAAATATATATGTGTATATGAAATTAATTAAAAACCATTAGTTACAAGACTAACATTACTGTACTTTCATTATGTACTAAATTGAATAATAAAGCGAACATATTCGTCGTCGGGCTCCTCGAAGCGGAAGTTGTACGCGCGCTCGAAGCGGCCCTGCTCCTCCACCAGCTGCTCGTCCGCCTCCAGCTCGGCGTCGTCGCGCAGCCTCGTGTCCGCCTCGCCCGTCCCGCCCGTCCCGCCCGTCCCGCCCGTCCCGCCCGTCCCGCCCGTTCCGCCCGTCCCGACCGTCTCGCCCGCTTCGCCTTCTTCCAGATACCTAACACATTTGTCAGTGCTACTTCATTCACATAAGTCCATAACACAAGTTAAATCTTACAACGGGTAGCAGAGTTCACTATACTTATGTTACTTCAATAATAACTTCGTCATTATCTGTATACTGCACTATCTGCATACTGTAATACATAAGTTTGTATGTTTATTGGTCAATAAACTGTGGCGACTTTCCGCTACTTGACAAGGGATGGCGCCACACGATCCTGAATCACACTATCGAAGTGTTCTAAATATCTTGCATATATATTCATCCCCTATTATTGAAATACCCCCCTCACCCCAGGATAGCTCATCCATATGTACAACTTCCTATTTTAGTAGGCATATAATCAAATTGAAAAGAAACAAAAATAGCGAATTAATGCGATGGGAGGTAAATTATCCCGCGATCGGAGGTAAATTATCCCGCGAATCCCCTACGATGAATTGGTGAATCCCATTTTGAGAATCCATGATATAAGTAGACAAATTATTGAAATTAATGAATTGCAATACTGGATTTAATTCGATATCGATCTTTAAATTATGTTAATTATTAATTTGATATTATCTGTAATCGTTTTTTGCCAATTGTCTCAAAATCAAGATTTTTACTCAGTTTTATGTATTGTATTATATAAATAATACCTGGAATGACATTAATTGTTTCATACATTATCCCAAATGCCTACATATTCGACGCTTCTTTAGCGTCCTCCAATATTTGAAAAAGTTAATTAAAATTTCTGGTTTGTCTTTGTAGTACACACAGTTGCATATAATTTGCTTGATTCAATTTTATATAACATAAAATAAAAATTAGGAGATTGAATCAAAAATTTGCAAACACTAGTAGTCTGTCTACATCGTACTCTAGACGATTATTATCAACGGATAGTTATGGGGACATGAGGAGACCTGTTGAGGGATATCTATAGGTTAGCTATAATCTCATATCACAACCAACATATATGCCTCATGGTGAAGCAGCACGATGAAATGTACTCCAGAACCCCGTTACTTCTGGGAATAGTGCCTAAGTCAGCTTACGTCTATTTAATGCAATTATTATACCTTTTGTTTAAAATGTAGTCTCTCAAAAATGCCTCCCCCTCGTTCAGTTTGGGGTCAGACCAGAATGCCTTCAATGGCTCCAGGTCCTTCTCAACCTCATCCTCAAGGTGCTCTGCCTTGCCAGTCAAGAAGTCTTTCAGTTTTCCTTCCTAGAAAATTGAACACAAATTTTCAGAAAGAAGTTGAGTGCACATAAATTTGAAGAAAACCATATCAAGTTTAAATCTGACACATTGTGATGCTGCTGTAAATTTTGTATTGATAATCCATATGTCCATACATTACTAATATGAGTTATAAGGGTGGCGATGGCATCTTCCTGTTAGAACGACAGTTCCAACATCTGATAATAAATGACCATTGCTACCTGTTCATCTACTTTATTACAACTTAAAGTCGATCGCTGATTTTTTTATGTGCGAGTAGGAAACGAGCTTGCAAACCACCTGATGTTAAGAAGTCGCATCCCAAAGACATCCTTGTACAACCACTTATACTAAAAAATACTATCTGAGTTCCAAAATAGATTTGTTGCTACTCCTGAGGACTAAGATGGTCGCCTAATTTCAAAGTGTAGCTGGCAATTACACCTCTCCAACCGAAACACAAGTAATGTTTTACGACGGATTTTAAGGGCGACGGTGGTACCTCCCCGGTTAAACTATAGTCCTCCCACTTTTAAAATTTGTTGCTACTATTGAGAACTAAAATGAAATTCCTCAAAAATACATATTCCAAAATGGTGCTTCAGTATTATCAGTTTTCCAGTGACGTTATAATTAAATAACATATTTTTAAAATTTGACTTTTTAATTTTAAACAATTTTAACATAGTGCATTACCACAACACTTTAAACTTTTATTCTCTGAACGCTATGACATGTAGCTTTTCAAGAAAGGTGTAAAGAGAGTACTCCTTCAAAGCCTGCGATGTATTGGCGACTCCTCTGGTGTTGCAAATGTCTACAGGCGACGGTGACTGCTTCCCATCAGGTGGCCCGTCTGTCTTTTTGTTTGGCTTAATTATATTAAAAACAACTTACTTTCAAGTTATTTTCTCGTTGTTTCTTTTTCTTTTGATCTGGTTGTTCTGTATCAATCTCAGCCTTCTTTTCAATAGTAAAAATGTTAGGATCATCATAATCATCATCATCACTGTCCGCAAAAGTCAGCGTTTTAGGTTTGTCGCTATTTTCTGAAACGATAAAAGAATATTAAAGTAATAGAAATTATTCTGGATGAATTGTCATTTTTGTTCTTTCGTAAGGTTTATAATTTGTTGATACTATTTAAGTATTTTGATCATCGGCCTTTCACATGTATCTCATATAATTTTATACTTAAGGTATTTCTAGGTGATAGAACTACAGTTTGACTAGGATGGCACCATTGCCATTACAATCTACCATAATGCAGTACTTGTTTTAGTTAAATAAATGCAGTTGCCAACGACAATCACAAGGGAGGTAACCATTTCACAGCTCATGAGTAGCAACGCATTTGAGTTCAATATCAGGTGTCCCTTAGTTTAAAATTTTATACTATGATTTAGTTCAGTTTGAAGTTGGACTAGATGTCCATGGGTTGCAGAGAACATTGAACATCAGATGGCCAACACACTCATTAGTTTTTTTTTATATAAGAAGAGTAGCAAACAAGCATGCAAACCACCTAATGGTAAGTAGTCGCAGCCCATAGACATCCATCTACAATCACAAACATGACTAAAATCCATTCTGAGCTCGAACATAGATGCGTTACTACCCTTGAGGACTAAGATGGTTGCCTCGCTTCAAAATGTAGCCAGTAACCTCACCTCTTTAACTGAAAAACAAGTAATGCTTTACGACGGATTATGAGGGCGGCAGTGGTACCTTTCTGGTCGAACTATAGTTCTCCCACTTTTAAAATTTACTGTTACTGTTCCGACATAAAAAAGCATATGAAATCACATTTGATTTAACATACCCAAAGTTTTTTCTTTTGGCTTATCCTCATTCTCGTCAAAGAATTTAAATTCTGGGTCATATATCCTAGGATCCTTTGTCTTCAGCAACGCAAGGGTCTTAAGGAATTGGGTCTCCATCTCTTCTGACACTTCAGGTGGGCCATTACTGTCATCCTCGCTGTCGGAGGACACAATTGGATCTGAGTCTAGAGCCTGTGCGCCATACTTCTGTTCCACTAGAGAACATTGAAAAATTTGGTTGTAATAGGATTCATAATTAGCTTATGTATACATATAATAGAAAAGATTTGCACATCTATACATACTATGTACAAAAATAAATATTTTTGGAGACTGAGAAGTTATAACAGTATTGTAGTTATAAGTGTAGTGTATTTTGACTAATGAATTATATTAAATTATGGACTTTCAACTTTGTATGCCAATTTTGTGGCAGGAATATAGAGACACTTCATATATATTTAATAACTATTTTCATTAACCTATTTTCCACAAATAAAGAAGATTTTGATTTTGATAGTTGGACTATTTTTAGAATTTTTGTATGTCAGTTTTATGTGCCTGCAGTTGAAACCGAGTACATTTGACAAACTAGTAAAGAATTATTAAGCATTTCTAGAGGCTTCTATTTTAAAGGTGGGAGAACTATAGTTTGCCTGGAGAGGTACCATTACTTGTGTTTCAGTTTAATAGGTGCAGTTGCCGGCTACACTTTGAAGCCAGGCAACCATCTTAGTGATCAGGAATAGTAACGCATCTAAGTTCAAGCTCAAACAGGACTTCGGTCATGTTTGTAGTTGTATGTGGATGTCTATAGGCAGCGACTACTTAACTAAACTAAATTACCAAAGTAATCATTAAATAAATAAAATATAAAATAGATTTTAAGTTAGAAGAGTAGCAAGTAAGCAAGTCACTTGATGTTATGTGATTGTAGCAGCCTATGGATGTACCTCTAATCTCATACAAGACAACATAAAGTCCTGCACAAATGCGTTGTTAATATTGCAGAAAACGATGGTTGCCTCATTTGTAAGTACCCGGCAACCGCATATCTCCAACCGAAATACAAAAACTGTTTCACAGCCGTCTATGAGGGCAGCGATGGTACCTCTGCGGTGTAACTTTTAACACATTAATATCTAAAACAAAGTTCCTATAATACAAAGCGTGTTGCCTCACATTTGTGTATCTCCTCCTTTTCGCGCCAAGCATCATATTTTTTGGCGTACTCATTTTCTGTTTTGATGGACACCTCCTCTTCTGAATCGTCTTCAAATAATTTCTTTTTCGACATATTGTAATTTTATTAATTCATCATGGTAAACAAGATTATAACCAAGAAAATTACTCCCCAACACGTATATTTGACATAGATGTCACAGTGTATTAGTGATGTACTCAAATCACTCTTGAAGTAATAACATGAACTTAAAATTGTATTCTTGTGATCTAAATCATTCGTACCTATGACTTTAGTTAACTCGAGTACCAATATTGGACTCGAGTTGCATGGGTCAAAATATTTTCAGATTTATTTTATTTAACAACATTTCAAAGTAAAAGGATAAAACCAATTTTTGTTTTGTGTGAAAACTCGAAATTTATATTTTAATGTTTTCTTTTCTCATGAAATAAAATATTTTTAAGTTATAACCTAAAGTCATTGTATATTTTACGTTAAAACTGGTAACATTAAACTAACCTACATTCAAACCGGCTGATGTTTGATAACAGAAATCAGAATTTTCTTTTTGATAACAAATAAACCTGATTATAAATGAGTTTTTTACGCATACGATAAGAAATTAAGTTTAAAAATGACTACAAATCCCAGAAAAGGCACCGATCCGGTGCCCGTGGAAGAAAGTGATCAGCTCACAATAAGACCCTTGTAAGTATAATTTGTTTGTAAACTTATTTGATAAGTAAGTTATACGGAAAGCGTAAACCTAGGTTCGCTATCTAGCTCTTAGGATTAGCAACATATGTATGATTAATCTCAAGTGGTATTTAACTGTATGTGGAAGCAATTACCATTTATTTTTGATGGACTAAATCATTGTTTACTAGATAGTTGTATTTTTAAAAGAACTTTAGAAAGCTACTGAAGTACAGTCAAACCTGGGTAAGTGAGAACTGGATAAGTGAGAAAACTCTATAAGTGTGAGGTAATAGACAGACCTGTCATTTTAAGCTCCCAAAACCTCTATAAGTCAGAAGCAGAAACCTCTGTAAGAGAGAGTCGTTTTTCCCTCATGGACCTTCGTAAGTGAGACTGCTACTTCTCTATACCTCTATTAGCGACAGTCGAGCTTTATTTATGTATATCATTTAGGAGGAACTATAGCTACAATAAAAATACATACATACATAAAAGTTACACCCATAGAGTAACAAATGACAAACCAATTTACAAATTTAACACCTTGACACCTACCCTTATAAAGTACTTATATGTCGAAATCTAATGAATGTAGCATATACACACTATTAAAAATATATATGTACATAATATATATTGTGTATATTATGCACATAATTTTATCACATAACATATTTACTACATTCATACTTGCTGTGACTTGTTATAGCTGTGTACCTCTATATGAGAGAAACGCTACCCATGTACCTACATTAGCGAGAAACTCGGGTTAGTGAGAAACCTCTATAAGCGAAAATGAGGTTGTGCTCCCTTGAACTCTCGCTTATCCAGGTTTGACTGTATTGGTAATAATTTCATCTGATTACAGAGGAGCAGGACAAGAAGTAGGCAGATCATGTATTATGTTAGAGTTCAAAGGAAAGAAAATTATGGTAAGTTCTTCTCTAACATTTTAAATATTTTGCTGTAGGATAAAACATCATACTAACAACATGACTTGGCTTAGTACTAGCATAAATCTGACACAGAGCTCAAAGTATTGCAAATGAAATAATATGAAATGCTATTGCAAATAAAATTGCTGAGAGTACTGATTGTATAGTTTTAGTCTAACCAAGAAACTCATATTAAATACTAACATCATGGGTTACTACTATCTATGGTATACTAACATCAGCCTATCAGCACCTCAGGTATAGTTCACGTGCTGGTGGCTTTCAGGAAACAAAAAACTTAAATAACTTTAAATTTTTTTTTTAAGTAGTATAATTTTTAAATATTACTGACTTTGTAGGTAATAGTAGAATCTAGTAACAGTGAAAAATAAATCACATTTTTGTTTGTGTGCACTTATTATTTGAACCTTGAACCCATATTAAAGGTGGGAGAACTATAGTTCGATCGGGGAGGTACCAGCGCCGCCCTCATAATCCGTCTTAAACCTTAACTTGTGTTTCGGTTGGAGAGGTGCGGTTGTTAGCTACACTTTGAAGCAAGCAACTATCTTAGCACTCAGGAGTAGGATTTTGGTCATGTTTGTGGTTGTATGTGGATGTCTATGGGCTGCGACTAATTAACATCAGGTGGTTTGCATGGTCGTTTGCTACTAATCTCACATAACAATATCCGGAAATATTTAATATAAAAAAATAGTATCATTACACCATTAGGAGCAGCAACTATTATTATGTCATTATGTTTTTCAGTTGGACTGTGGCATCCATCCAGGCTTGTCAGGAATGGATGCTTTGCCTTTTGTGGATCTCATAGAAGCAGATGAAGTAGACTTATTGCTAATTTCTCAGTAAGTTGTCCTATCCAAGTTTTGCTTATGATGCTGGTGACAAGAGGGCTGCATCATATCTCGCATAAATAATTGCAATTGCTTTTCAACACGGGAATGCGGCTAGCGTACTTGGCACCAACTTATGATTATGGATTTCCTTTAGATTGTTTAGGTTAGGGTTTTATTATAATTAGTTTAAAGATTTTCTAAAGACTTTCCAATTTATATAAATAATATAAATAATATAAATGTGCAAAAAAAATTAAGAAAGAACTTAGTGTTGCAGTGGTACCACCCTGTTGAACACTGCAATATCCCCTATATAAATGTAACCAATTCTTTTTTAGTTTAACTGTAAATTATACATGAAGATACGTTTTTCAGTTTCCATCTGGACCACAGCGGAGCCCTGCCTTGGTTCTTGACGAAAACCTCGTTCAAGGGGCGCGTGTTCATGACGCACGCTACCAAGGCCATCTACAGGTGGCTTGTCTCAGACTATATCAAAGTTAGGTGAGTAATAGAAAGGTATTTTAAATATTTTGTTTACACAGACTACTCCTGACCGTTTGCCTGTTAGACCAGTATGGTTACTCCGCTACAGAACTGGTCGCTTGCTACTTCAATTTTTTTTAACTATTATTTACTTTTAATTTTTTTCTTATATTATTGCATTGTCATCAGTTCTTTATAAGTATGTGAAGTTTTAAATTAATCCGACATTTCAAAGACGGTCAGAATCACGTTTAAAGTTTCCGTTACAAGCATACATACATACATACATACATACATACATACATACGACCGAAGCTAATAAAAGCGTATTAAAAAAGTGTATGAGTGTGAGCACTGAGACTGAGACTGTTGCAGTAACATATCGACGGAGCAGATGCTGTACACGGAGTCAGACCTGGAGGGCTCCATGGACCGCATCGAGACCATCAACTTCCACGAGGAGCGCGACGTGCGCGGCGTGCGCTTCTGGGCCTACAACGCGGGCCACGTGCTCGGCGCCGCCATGTTCATGATCGAGATCGCCGGCGTCAAGGTATGCATCTATCTGTCTCTCTCTTTCTATATATAAACCTCTTTCTCTCTCTTCCTCTCTGTTTTGGTGTATGTATCTCTATCTATCTATCTATTCGTCTATCTATCTATTCTCTGCTATAATATACGTGTATTTTATATATATATATATAACCTTAACCTTTGTTGAAACACCGTGTTTATAGATGTTAACCGCATTGAAATCCGTTGCATAGTTTGTATCTAAGTGATAGATGGTGGGAAGCGACTTTGTTTTATTCTGTGTAAAGAATATGAAGAATGACCAACTATAATTATTATTGGTTATTGATAAAATATTTTTGGAAAGCCACTAGTTTTTTTAGTTGTAAATATATGAAACATAACGGATATGACGGCACACAACACTGACTGTATCATTTCGCATTGAACTACACTATTTTTAATTACGTAAACTTGTTCTTTTGCAGATATTGTATACAGGAGACTTCTCCAGACAAGAAGACCGACACTTGATGGCGGCCGAGATACCCACTGTTCATCCTGACGTACTCATCACGGTAAGTCTGTTTTGAAGAAATATTTGCCTATACTATAGTTGTTTGTGAGGTGTGAGAAATCCTCTGTTAAAGTGACTCTTGTTAATGTATGCTATGAGGTGGTTTATTATATCTTGGAATAATATAGAACCACACTTGGAATCGAGCTGAAACATATGTTTAATTCGTTTGATACTAGAGAAAGTATATACATATAGTACGCGCGGTATCGCACTGATCACGTTATTCCGAACAGATGGCTTGCACGTTCGTTTGCTACATTTCTAATATGAAAGGAGCGGTACGCGCAATAGTGGTTTTTTATTGTGAAATACATAGTAAGAAACATGCATGCAGGCCACCTGATGTTAAGTGGTCACTGCAGCCCATGGACATCCACGTCCAATCTCAAATAGAACAGAATTTTGTATTTAAGGATGGACGCGGATGCGTTCCTACTCTTGAGGACTAAGATGGTCGCCTCCAATGAAGAACATGTCGCTTTACGGCGGGTTTTGAGGGTTGCGGTGGTGCCGCCCCGGGTGAGCTCTAACGGCTCTACCACTTCGTAAACTCGATCATCTCTCGCACACTACCGTGTAGATCTCAGTTTGCGAATAGCTCGCGTGGTACGAGTTACTGATAACTGTGTGTGTGTGTGCGCGCAGGAGTCGACGTACGGCACGCACATCCACGAGAAGCGCGAGGAGCGCGAGAGCCGCTTCACGGGGCTGGTGAGCGACATCGTGACGCGCGGCGGCCGCTGCCTCATCCCCGTGTTCGCGCTGGGCCGCGCGCAGGAGCTGCTGCTCATTCTCGGTGAACACTTTATATCCTACTGGCTTTTGCACGGGGCTTTGCTCAGCCCCATCCATCAGCTTATATGCTTCCGTTACTGGACATAGGCCCCCCCCTGGAAGGCGCCACTCAGTCTGAATCTATGCCCTCAGCATCCAGCGGTTTACCGCTATCCTTACCAAATCGTCGATCCACTTGGTTAGGGGACGCTTTGAGCTTCTTTTGCCTTGCCGTGCTTTGTTTACTACACACAAGTAGATCTTGCAATATGTTTCGTAAATTTATGTTTTATGTATTATTAATCTACATCGTCCATTTGTAACGATACGGTTTTAAGGTAACACACCACGTTTATTCAATTGTAGCCTTTTAAATATAGAAAGTAATACTGTTAGACCATGTTTTAGGGCAACTAATATTGAAACGATACTTCTATAGATATTGTAAGTTTTCAAATTAACCACACGAAATAATGACGTTATAAAAAAATGAAAACTCTATATATCGAAATGTCACACTATCGTCATAAATGGATAAGTGTACAAAAAAAATATATAAACGGAAACATAAAGTAAAAGACATTTTCATCTTCTATTTGACACCCTTATACATGCGTAAAAAATTCTAGACTTTTTTTCAGTTTAGCAGTTTCATCTGTGCATTGATGTCTGAACCTGACAATCCCCTTCTTATTCTAGTATACGTATACATACACTTAAAAATTAAAAATATTTTTACTTGAGTGGGTCAAATTTTTAAGTGTTTTACTATATTTTTTATCGAGGATTTTTTGAGTCGGACAATGTGCTGTCCCCAGACGAGTACTGGTCGCTGCACCCCGAGCTGCAGGACATCCCCATCTACTACGCGTCGTCGCTGGCCAAGAAGTGCATGGCGGTGTACCAGACCTACGTCAACGCCATGAACGACCGCATCCGCCGCCAGATCGCCGTCAACAACCCCTTCGTCTTCCGACACATCTCCAACCTCAAGGTACGTCGCCCGCCACACACACGTCTAATGGTTTGTGACTGACTGACAGAACGAGGGTTGTAAGTTCGATTCCCACTCAGTACAAACATTTGTGTGATGAGAACAAATATTTATCATGTCTGGGTGTAAAAATATCTATCGAAGGATTTTTTTGAAATTTGTATATGTTTGTCAGTTGTCTGATCATCATGCTCTGCTCTGCTTAGTTTGGGATCAGATGGCGTGTGTGAATTGTCGAAAGATATTAAAAAATACAGACCATTATATTATATTAAGTGGTCATTTCAGCAGTTTTATACCAACCTTAAACAGGACCTAAGTCATATACGAGCTCGTACGCAGATGCGTTGCTACTCCTGAGGGACAAGACGGTCGCCGCGCTAGTAAATCTAGCTAACTATATCTCTGCATCCCATACGTACACTTCACGACAGACAAACAATTTTTCTCCTTTAAAGTAATTCATATTTGGAAATAAGCGTTCCTTATATAGAGAAAGAATGCGTACCAGTTTACACATTGCGATTGATTTATAAAAAGTTATGGTTGCAAGTAAACGTAAATTAAAAAAATATATATTACTTGAGTAGTTTCTGTTGAAGAAACCACAAATAAAATATGTTGTTTATTTCACTAATATTTGCCATTAAATAAAGTTGAAATAAAACATAATACACCATCTTAGTCCTCAAGAGTAGGAACGCATCCGCGTCCATACTTAACTAGAACTTCTGTTATATTTGAGATTGGACGTGGTTGTCCATGGGCTGCAGTGACCACTTAACGTCAGGTGGCCTGCATGCCCGTTTCTTACTCTTTCTCAATAAATAAAAAATGATAAAGGCTTTATAGTTTATTATTTTTATTCAAGTAGAATTACATTTTTTGTAGAGTTATATTGTTATTATATTTAATTTTCCTTTATAGCATTCTCTTCGCCGATTTTAAACACGTCAATCTCAGGCTTCACCTTATCGTAGAGGTGCGGGAACGCACCATCAGCCTTGTATTTTTTCCTCACAACCTCATACAGAGATAAATCGAACATATCTACGAATTCCTCTTTAGTCATAAAGATATCTGCGTATAGGAATGCGTAGCCACCGACGTCTCTGGTGAACTTCTCCATCTTCCTCATTGCGTCCACCGGATTGTACGGTTTCTTCTCCTTGACTTTTCCCGGGACACCGTACACGCCCAGATCGTTGTACATCGCGTAATTAGTTCCCGGAACCAAATACTTTTCTTGAGGTCTTTTGAGCTGACCAGAAGACGGACCGTGGTCTATTATTTTGCACGGATAGACCAACAGCGGAAACTTTTCGAAAAGGACGCTGGCTATCTCGATTTGCTTTTCCAACTCTTGGATCGGGAGGACGATGTCTTGGAAGACTTGTTTGGTGAAAGTGTAAGCTCGCACGCCAGGAGTTGTCGTGAACTTCAAGAATGCTGGTTTGGGTGGCAGAAGCCAACCGAACAGCAGTCTGAACCAAGGGTCGTTGCCGAAAGAGATCATATCTTCAACTACCCAGAAAATAGGTCTATTGTGTCGCAGAAGGTAATCCCTTAGCGGAATCAGCTCCACTGTCTCCCCTTTGCGCAAAAACGATTCCACATGTTTATAGAACCAAGGTTTGTACCACCGTGAACAGTAATTCACTGTAATTGCGGGATCGTAGTTCGAGTAATCGCCAGTCATAATGACAGCCTCGTCTTTGCTGAAGATTGTGCCTTCGATGTAGTCCGGAAATACTGTTGGATTTGCTACGTTTGCTCCCGACAAATCTCTCAACGTATCGCAATAGTTCTTTTGCCCTTTAACCGGAGTGTACTTGAGTTTGATGTAAGGTTTGATCTTCACAATCTTTAAGGTCAAAGCGACTAGGAAGCCCAGGCTGCCGTGGCACCAGGGCAGAGCTTTGTACAAATCGGCATGTTCGTTGTCAGCTGTAGCGGTCACTAACGATCCGTCGCCTAGAATCACTTCGTAGCTGGTGATCGTTTCGTGGTACAGGCCGGCTTTGTGCGAGTGGGTTGACATGCCGGTACCGAAGGCCAGACCTGGGTTTACGTGCATGTTAGTTTATTTAAATATTGTATAACTCAAATTTGTAAGCTGTGAGAAAAAAGGAAATTCTCATTCCGATAAAAATTCTTAGCATTTCATTCTTAACGCATTCCCTGCGGCGTACAACGCTGCTGTGTATTGCGCGGCGCAACGCGCTTGCGGCTTGTGCTGTGACACACCTGTGTTGTACGTACACATCTGTATGGATTGCGGCCGAACACAAGTGTGTTTACGTCTGCGCTACGAGACTACGAGCGGAAACAACGTCTGTGTATTCGTAAATGTTATGCGGATGCTAAAAATACATTTTTTTTAATTGTCGGCGTATATTCAGTGTAGAGAAAATAACTCCAGTTTAGTGCCGCCTCCTGCAATCCTAACTTGATCTAATGCATGTACGCCGCAGTCAGTGTTCAATTAAATATGTATTTAATATAGTCAGCGTGGTGAACTGTGTCATTGTCATGCTGAGGAAAGACTCGTGCGTAGCTTTAGGATAATACTGACTAATGATGAAGAATTCATTCGTAATCTTACCTCCTAATGTGGCATCCACAAGTTCAATAGTAACAGCCAACGAGTAGCCCTTCGGTATGAGGTACTCGGTGATGTCGCCGATCGTGACCATGGGCTCCACCTTCACTGTCATGGCCTGCTCGTCCAGCTCCAGGATTTCATATAGGGGGATGGGGACCTGATGATGAAGATGCTTCTGAAAGAACGTGGTGGATAACGAGAGCCAATTGGGCCGTGATGTGCACAGCAGGCGACGGTCTTTTGTAGGAAGTTTATTCCATTCTTGTACCTGAAATAAAATGATGTTTGTTTATATAACAATTGAGATAAATCGAACCACGATTTCAGTAGTCATTTGAATCCTGATTACGAGAAGATCACTCGTATTTTAAAGTATTTTTCGTACTTTCAATGGAAAGGATAAGGAAGGTTTAAGGATACCAGACTTTGACGTATGTTTTCGGCGACTCCAGCCACTCTTTAGAGTCATTCATTGTTGGGCAGGTGGTAGAACCATAATTCGACAGGAAATACTACAGCTGCTCTCATAAGCAGCCGTAAAGCTGCTCTTGTTTCAGCTCGGGAAGTGTATTTGCCGGCTATAGTTAGAAGTAGGCGCACATCTTAGGACTCTGGAGCAGCAACGCTACGATTAAGCTCAGACAGGGAAATAGTTTGTTTTGTTTAGAATGTAGTAAAGAATATGATTAGTTATAGATGTCCATGACCTGCAGTGACTGGGATAGAGAAAGTCCTGTTCTACGTGAAGATGGTTATATGACCGCAGTTCAGAGCTGTTGGTTTGACACTGACCTTCACACGCTTTCACATTTGTAACTCATATTGTTGACGTTGTTAAGAAGCTTCACATGATAGGGTTCAAAAGATGCAGAAGACTTCGCGAAATGTCTAAACCGTATTCTTGAACGTGACGGTGTCCAAAGCACATCTTACCCTAGCCTGTATCTCCCTGACGGCGCTCTGGTGCCTGTTGGGTTCGCTGGTGAGCTTCCTCAGCGCAGCCTTGAGCCTGAGCAGCAGGGAGAACAGGAAGCTGGCGGGCAAGCAGAACGCGCACACGACAAACTCGCGGTTGTCCTCCAACCACCGAATCAACCGCTCTTTGACAAATTCCGGCAGCATTTTTTATTCTGTTAACAGAAATATTAAAATTTACTTAGTATGTTTATAGGTATTTTTTGAAAAATAGCGGAAAAATAGCTCGTCTGTGAAACAACTTTTGCCGCCTTAATAATCCGCCGTGACCTTTCGGTTGGAGAGTTAAATTAAAATTTCTTTATTTACCCCACAAATATTAAAAACAGTACAAAAAATGCAATAAATAAATATATATCCCCAACTGCATTTTGAGGTGAGTACTCATATCTAGCAAGGAACAATCTATAACTGAAATATAGTATACAGGAGTTGTTAGAACGTGTTTACCTTCTAGCCGCATTCAAAGTCTCAATGAAAGAATGTGTCTCAGCTAGATTTATGGTTATCGGGTGTACTTACTTGAGACACGCTATTATTGACGTAACTATATTAGTCCTTATTTAATCAATTTGAAATTAACTTATTACATGTATACAAGAATTCATTTTAGGACATGAAAAACATCAATAGCTGTTATAAAATAATTTTGTATTAAATTAATGATATCTAAATCTGCATTCTATTTAAATCTATTAAAAGTCACCCACATCCACAAAAGAAACCAGACTAACAAATTTATGTTCATTGTTAGAAATTAAAAAAAAATTCAAACTTAACCATGTAACAAAAAAAACATGCTCAACAATAATTTCACCGTTAAAAAGATAACCAAGTTTTCAAAAAAGACTAAAAATAAATGAATCTACAACAATTACTGATTGCGGATCAAAATAAAATAATACATAACCTAAATCACATACACTTATTTCAAAAAACTATTTCTTACGTGTTTCCTGAGAGATTCAAAAGTTGTGAGTAATTAATTGATTAACATTTATAAGGAATGATAAGAAAACCGGATAGTGTTATCACACAGCTGCAAAACCGGCGTCCGCTGTTGTTTTGCTGGTATTTTGTACAATAGCCATCAAAAACTAAAGTAAAACGTTAAAGTATATATTTACCTATGAAAAATCACAAAAACTCACATAACAACAAAATTTAATAGGTATTTGTTATAAGAACTATGCCGGGAAAGTATTTTTGAAACAGTAAAGATAAAATAAAAACATTCATAAATCATACATGTATGTGTTTCGTTTCACTTGGAAACTTGGCAATTGGCATAAAAATACTATGACTAATGACTGATTATTTCCTTTTCTTATAAAATATTTATTTAATTTATTTAATTAAACATTTCATAAAAACTAAAGTAATGACGGAAAATTGCGCTATTAACTTTTTAATACACAATAATCGTATTGAACGTTACTGTAAACATGTAAAGAAACGTTGCCAAATATCCTACGACCTTGAAAATGCGGTCAATGAATGTAAAGTGTAGGAATAAAATGGACTTTACGGCAATTAATCTAAAGATTATTTTCGCTTGCACAGTTCGTTAATAGGTGTCTTCTGTTACTATGTCGTTTATCACTGAAGCTAGTCGTGAAAAGAATAATAGCTTATAACACCCTGATTTATTGAACAAAATGGATTTGTCGGATATTAAAAAGAGGAGCTATAAAAAGTATTAAATCATGTTTTGATTGAGAAGATTTAAAGAAAATAGGTATATGTCTTGTATTTAGGATTGGTTTAGAAAAAAAAAATCTTATGTAACAGCTAAAAAGTACTGTCACACCTACTCGTATATGAAAGATATTTTCACGGTTTTGACTACCGTCACTTGCACTGGTAGATAACAGACGTTATGAGAAGTAACTCTGGCTATTTATATTTAAGAAAATGTTTGAGGGTTCTCTAAAAATAGATCATTATACAGCAATTCACAGAACACATCTGCCTTTCAAATTTTGTTTATGAAGTGCTATACAATCTTAGTAGTATATGTATAGTCTTCGTAGCAAAATGAAAATGATAAGAGACGAATATTTTTTTGATTTGACCTGGGATACATACGCGGGACATAAGGAATCCTGAGAGGTATATTTTCCCTTGCAGGGTATAGATCACTTCGACGACATAGGCCCGTGCGTGATCATGGCCTCCCCGGGAATGATGCAATCGGGCCTCTCACGCGAGCTCTTCGAGTCCTGGTGCACCGATCCCAAGAACGGAGTTATCATCGCCGGTTAGTGATATGTGATAAATGTATATTATATGTAATATGTATGTATTATATATGTAACAAAAAAATTGTAAAGTGCTCTCTTTGAAAACTGGCGATGTCGACAACTTATGTTTTATTTTGGATGTGGAAATCATCAAATGATCCTCTCCGCACAGGGCGGTAGTAAGGGATATGTTAGACTTACTGATTGAGACCACACGCTGTTATTGCTCAACACTTAAATTTTGGGGGTTGGAGATCCTGATTTGATAACTGACCGCGATACCGACAGACATCGGCACGCCATTACGCTCAGGCGGGCCTCAGCGACGGTGTTTTCTTTGTGATAGGCGCGTAGAATACCACACGCCGTCATCTCGGATCGGATCATCACTGATCGGACGAAAGACTGCGTATAATCCGTCGCCCACAGAGTTCTTTGTATTGCTGGCGACTTCTGTGTGACAATCACTGCTTTCCATCAAATGGTTCGTCTGCCGTTTAATTAAGCTAAGAGAAACAAATTTAATTCAAACAAACACAGTCGTTTAGATGTATAAAAAAGAAAAACAAATTCAATTTAATAATAAATTGCAGGTTACTGCGTAGAGGGCACGCTGGCTAAGACGATCCTGTCGGAGCCGGAGGAGATCACGTCGATGTCCGGCCAGAAGCTGCCGCTCAAGATGTCCGTGGACTACATATCGTTCTCCGCGCACACCGACTACCAGCAGACTTCGGAATTTATTAATATCTTAAAGCCACCCCATGTGGTACGGTAATCTTAGCCATGGTTCTTATTTAATGCTCATTCTCTGAGCTTTGATATTTTAGAGTACAAACGTAGAAGAAGAAAATGAAGTGGTCATTGCTGCCCGTGGACATCTGTAATCATTACCACTCATCTGTATTCACATACAACAGGAGTACTTTTGAAGTCAATCACAGGTGCGTTACTAATCGCCGCCTCCCGCAATATTGGCCCTATCATATATATCCGCGCCGCAGTCCATTAAAATATGTGGGATGTGTGTGTTCGTGCAGGTGCTGGTGCACGGCGAGCAGAACGAGATGTCGCGGCTGAAGGCGGCGCTGCAGCGCGAGCACCGCTCGCGGCTCTGCGTGCACACGCCGCGCAACACGCAGCTGCTCGCGCTCACCTTCCGCGGCGACAAGACCGCCAAGGTACCGCACGCACGCCCCGCGGTGTCGCCCGCCTGTCGTAAGAGGCCCGCCGAGATCTGCCACCTGGCCCTTTCGATTGAAAGGGCCAGGAACGTTTAAATTAAATTAAAAAAGACCATTAAATTAAAAAAGAATGACAACCAATTACATAAGTTATAACACTTAAGTGAAAGAAACTTCAACCAATACTGCTTATGTCAGTCACGTGGCAAATGATTTTATTTACTAAATAAAGTGGAATCTATCTTTACAATTTTAAAGTTAAATTTGACGTTAAATTTACAATGTAAATATATTATTTGGTTATAGTGTCATGTGGTATATGACGCGGGAAGGTTAACTACGATGCCATGTTGTATATTTTAACCTATAACTACAATTTTACTTTTAATCACATTTGCTTCTTAACTTATCCAATTCGGCTCGAAGGACCAAAGTTGAGGAATTGTAATCAATTGAACTTTCTCTATTCAATCCTGAGTGTTTACTAAAATAATGATTCCAGGTGATGGGATCTCTGGCCATGGAGCCCCCGGAGCCGGGCAAGCATCTGCAGGGTATCCTCGTGAAGAGGAATTTCAACTATCACATTATGGCGCCGTCTGACTTAAACAGTAAGTCTTGTATCTTATTTTATTCTTATTTTTATTCTTCTTATTTTTAAAAGATCATTTTAATTTTTTATTTCGTTTCCATTTTTTATTATATAGAAGGATAATTGTTAATCTGCGTCTGGATTTTTTTTTTGTCTTTAACATTTCCTTGCGGCGCAACACGCTTGCGGCTCGTACATATCTCTTGTATGTACAAATCTTTATGAATTACAATACGACTGTTTATTCGTAGATGATATAAAGATGCTAAAAAATATAATATTTCATTGAAATGTCGGCGCATCTTCAGTCTAGAGAAATAAGCTCTAGCTTAGTGTGTCTCGCAACGCTGACCCGATCTAGTATAAGAGTGCTGCAGTGAAACTGTTAATGCAGCTTTTGTATTTTGGAGTGAAATGCTGTCGCTGGCGACCCTCTAGGTATCCAGCGCCGGCAACGGATAGAGTCATTATACATGGAGCGCGGGAGACATCGGTAGGCCCGTGAGTGCGAGTGTCCAACAAATAATAAGAGAGGAAGGTTGCGATCCACACTTATCTTTGTCACTCTTACTTATTCAGCATTTCAGTAAAAATGACGATCGCTCACTCGCACGCGCAAGAAAAGAGAGCTAGATAGATATAGAGATAGACGGACACATTTTCGCGGCTCGCCGCTGTCGCAGAGTACACGGAGCTGACGCAGTCGCAGGTGACGCAGCGGCAGGCCATCCACTACGCGGGCGCGCCGGCGCTGCTGCGCCACGCCGTGCTGCGCCTGGCCGGCGCCGCCGAGTTCCTCAGCGACTCGCGCTGGCGCCTGTACGGCTGCGTGCTGCTGGCGCTCGAGCCGCCGCTCGTCACGCTCGAGGTTCGACCGCATTCCGTTCCGTAAAAGATAATGTCCGGTCGACGTAGTATCATTTTTGGCTAGTTTGAGATCAGGTCGTTGTGTATAAGTTGACTTAAGATATTACACTGACGTTTATCTATAGTATTCTGTGGTGATATTGTAAGGCTCACGAATACGTTACCTTTATTAGTAGACATCTACAGCAAATTATATAGCAACACGAAATTCAAAATAATGACTTAAAAGTCTATTATTGTAGCAATACTTATCATTTACCATTACTCCATCCCGCCTAACTGCCCCGTTCAGGTTCAGTAAGCGCACTGACTTGAAATGCACTAAAGTAGTGTCAATCGGTGACGCTACGACTCTACGTGGTAGCTCGTAGAGTAGCATGAACAACTGACGACGGGCGATCGAGGGCGGGCGAGGGCGGGCGAGCGCGGTGAGTGACGGCGGCTGGCGGTTGCAGTGGCAGGCGCAGCCGGTGACGGACATGTACGCGGACGCGGTGGTGGCGGCCATCCTGGCGGTGTCGACGCAGCCGGCGCCGCGCGCGCTGCCGCTGGCGCCGAAGCTCGACCGCATGCACTTTAAGGTCAGTTGCACCTTCCACATACTTACTTAATTATTACTTCATTTTGTTACAAATAAATTTGCTCCTTGCAATGTACGTCTCCTGTGTAGGTAGGCAACGCTCCTGGCCACATTGATTCCTTTCTATTTATAATTTTTATATGTCAGCTATAACTTTCTTAGGAATAGATATCCGGTCGTGCTTTTATAAAATTTATTCATTGAATACTCGTGTTCGAATATACTAACTGTAAGTTTTCAAATGAACTACACGAAATAATCACTTTATTTAAATTGGACAATTGCATATGTCAAAATATTACACTATCGTCGCACATAGAGGATATGTATAGTTAGAGTTGCATCACGACGCGCGCACGACGCGTACGCACTCAACGACGATCCTGAGCTGCCGCGAGTGCGCGCCCCCGCGCAGCGTAGCCGGTACTTAGATCATGGATTTTGTTACATTATCCTCTGTGGTAGCCGTTTTGGGAGCTCCTGGGCGTGGCTCATCAAAAACCGACGTGCGACCACGTTGAAACTCCAATTTTTGACGGTCGCCATCGAAGGAGAAGAGTCACCGTACATAGCATCCAAGCGTTCTTTGATTTCTCTTCGCCACTTCCCTTCCAAAAACAAGAATCGAATCATCGACCGATATTGCTCTTTTTCCATTTTTCTGAAACACGAGGACACATCGGTTTTCACACGCGATTAAAACAAAAATACGACTTCGATTCGATTGAAATTTTGACAGTAGCCGTCTATAAGAATATTCTAGACGTTAGTGAGCCCTCGTATATATGCTAATATTATATTTGTTGTGCAGGAGTGCGTGATCGAAATGTTGCAAGAGATGTTCGGCGAGGAGGCCGTGCCCAAGATGTTCAAGGGGGAGAAGCTGCACGTCACCGTGGACGGCAAGCGCGCCGACATCGACCTCACCACCATGGTGAGTGCTGCTGCTGCTGTTACTGTACTGTGTGTGTGTGTGAGAGAGAGTCTATGAATGTGCGTGTACATTAATTATTTTAATATTAGATTTAAAACGCTTTATCCAAATCGCTGTCCTTTGGACGAGTTCCCAATGCTGGTGACATTACCGTTACGACGCTCATATTTGTCATTAGTAAACAAGCCAGCTGGAGACGTTTTCCCTAGACTGGAGACGCACCAACGATTTACAGGTCTGTTGTGTACATATCTATCTACAAATATGCAGCTGTCGTTTTCGCTCGTAGCCTTGTAGCGCCGACGTAAACGTTGCACTTGTGTGCAAGCCGCATGCGCATTATACAAAGTAAAACACACCAGATGTTTTCCTCAGTGAAAATATTAAGAATATTGCGTTAACTTTGCGTTGCTTCCGTTTGTTCATCTCAGTATTCAGCGGCGCCATCTACAAAGAACTCTGAAGTGAAATAAATATATGGTATTGAAACGGAATATGTGTGTGTGCGCGCGCAGGAGGTGACGTGCGCGGAGGACG
>DWON01001912.1:0-22432 GCA_018251015.1 Phocides pigmalion okeechobee
ACTTAATTTCAATGAACATCTTAGAAGATATGACAATAACTATTCCACGCGGACGAAGTCGCGGGCACAGCTAGTTAGAAATACAAAGTTTCAAATTGGGCGAAGGTGATTTTCACAAATAATAATTTACTCTTAGCTATGATTTATTCTATATATTTAGGCTAAATTACGACATCACAAACACTCTTAAGAGTAAAAACGGGACATTTACTTTGCGAACTTTTGTAATTACGCTTGTGTGGAACACAAGAGATATATGAATGGCATCATGAAACTTCAACGACTCGGTTAAATCTGTGGCGCTTTATTTAATTAACACCCATTCACCGATATGGAGCTTTTAAGAAACATTATTCAAGCGTTTATACTATAAAACAACATTGTAAATTACCTAATAAACTATTTACTTTAATAACTATTACAGTTCAGAAGTATGCAAGCCCCAGGATTTACATATATCGTTAATGGTTAACGAAGTTAAGCAACATGGAGCGCGGTAAAAATTGGATGGGTAACCAGCGGTATATCATCACCAACGTACTTCAAATTACAAGTTTAACGTCTTAATCCAGATTGTCCAGGTTGGTTGACCCGTATTTTGACCAATATGCATCTACTGAATATTAATGGAAATATCAATCAAATTAACAAATGGTTAAGTATGAAGACACCTTTGCTTAGCGGTGAGAGATAAAAAGGATTATAACCTACAGTTACCAAGCAATGATACATCGCATAGTAAGTATCAAAACGAAACGAAAGAAAAACAAACAATACGTGAAAACACAAGTGCTTGTCACAGTTTCCCCGTGTTATCGATCCATGACGCATTTGATCGAAACATCGGTGACTAAAAAAATCCTGTACCTGTTACATAATAATATCAAAGACGTCTGTCTTCTTCCTTTAATCTTAGATCAAAATTATGTGACAATAAACAGCATATGAATTTTAAACCGTAAATTATGGCATAATCTCAAATTTAATCGATGTTACACAAAATATGACTTTGCTCGCAAATTTTGCAGCAAATTGCATTTAATTACAAAATGTCCAACTTGGTTCAGACCAAAAACGGAACATTTGCTTTTCGTCTAAGCATTCCTAACTTCAGTAATTTCGTTTATGCAAAGATGTATGTATGAATAGAGCCGTAAAACTTCGCGCTAAGCCGGGACGTGTGACGCTTTATTTCAATTAAAACTCGGCAGTGCAATCTAAGAAGCAAACTTTTAATTATAATACATAGTCATATCCGTCGAAAATTAATTTTATTAGACAAAGACGTCCAAAGTTATTAAAAAGTTCTTTGCTACAGCATGGTAAGTGATGTCTGGCAACCATGATCATCTGTTACAAACCTACATCGGTTGCCTAACTTCAGCGGGTAACCGGCAACTCCATGTTTTGTATCTAGACGAGTTATATTTTATTATGTATGTAACGATTTTTTATTTTTGATTTCCGATATTACGAACTAGTTACAAGGCTCGTGGTCACATAAACTTGTTGGAGCATCGGACAAATATACACAACATATAAATACTAATGTATGGATTTAGCGATAATATTAGTATAAAATCATACGAAAGTTACTTCACGTAGATTATAAGAGCGGCAGTGGAACTTCTTCAATCGATATAGTTCTACCACGAGTCCATTGAGTTACTTTGATTAATTTCCTTTTATTATCTGTGAAAATAAAATGGTAAATATATCGTTCGGGGGATTTTTATTTTGACTACAACATAACTTGTCAATGCATTCCGCTATGATAACGCTTCATTTATCATAGCACTGTTTTAATTACCAATCCAAAGTTGTCAAACAAACGTAAATTGACTCTCAAATACAATCAAAACTTGATAAATTGGTAATGAAAGCTTTGAATAATTTGACAGATTTGCTTGAATAAGTATCTTACAATAACATAGAAAGACGCAGCGTTTTGCTAAATAAAATATAAGAAGAATCTTAAATTATTCTTATTACTTTTTAGGTACATACATTTTAATGGTGGGAAAACTATAGTTCAAACGGGGAGGTACCACCGCCGCCCTCATGATCCGCCGTAAAGCATTACTTGTGATTCGGTTGGAGAGGTGCGGTTGCCGGCTACATTTTGAAGCGAGGCGACCATCTTAGTCCTCAGGAGTAGCAACGCGTCTATGTTCGAGCTCAGATAGGATTTTAGTCATATTTGTGATTGTACATGGATGTCTGTGTGCTGCGACTGCTTACCATCAGATGGTTTGCATGCTCGTTTACTTATCTTTTCATATAAAAAAATAACGCCTCAGTATTTCGTTCAATACTTAATTCACACTCATAAATACTTCACGTATGTTAACTTTACGTCAATACGAATATTTTGTGAACAGAGCTGTAACAATTATTGACTCGTATGCTTAAAATAATGTATCGTGGCGTCTATTTTTACGTTGTAGCAGAAGCCTCAAATTTTAATGTGTTTTAATTTAAAGAGTTTAAACAAAAAAATACACCAATAATTACGAAGAATCATGAAATGAAAGGAAGCTTTCCGATTAAATCTTCAGGGATAGCAATGCATGTTTGAATGAACTCGATTAGGACTTCAGTTGTTTAAAGTTAATAACAGATGACCACGAGTAATCAATCAATACAATTAAGTTCACTACTATCATTATTTAAAATCGTTTTTGTGCGATTTTTTTTTTGTAAGAACTATACAAATAATTGCATATTATATGCTTGTATTTACTTACCACTTTTTAACAATTATTTTTGATTACTAATTATTCCCATTGATTTAATTAAATCACTTGATAAATTATAAGGTTAAGATATAAAAGATGAGCAATGACAAAAATCACCCAACAATATCTATAATAATGAAGAATAAATGAAGTTCAAACTTTTCGTTGAGACAATAAAGTTAATTCGAAATTATCTTTTCATGAAATGACAAATCCCTCAGTCTTTATTTTTAAATACTTGTCTTTAAACAATGCTAATTAAAATTAGTAGTATTTAAACAACGAAAAAGGAATAAAAATGGCATTCTGGAGAGAATACAGCTGGCAAGAGGCGCGTTAAATTGTAATAAAAGGGACATTTGGTATAAGGTCTGTTTAATTCCAGGTTTACCACCTGGGATTAATATCAACAGACCTCCAAAACTGTTATAACATAAACTAGATATTACGGTGTCCCTTTCTAATGGGAATAGATCACCTTAAGTACCAAAGTTTTGAAGCAAGTAAGTTACGCTTGGAACAGCCACGTTGTTTGCTGGCCTTAGAGTACCTACTAGTTATTCTATTTGTTGAATAATGGTAGAAGTCTACAATATTCATCTGCGGTGGCACTACCGTGAATTGTATGATATCGCTTGTAGAATTTATAGTTCGATCGGGGAGATATCACCATCACCCTCATCATCCGCCCTGAAGCAAATATTGTGTTTCGATTGAGGAAGTGTGGTTGCCGACTATACTTAGAAGCGAGTCGACCATTGTGGCTTTAATAATCTTCATACATATAAAGTCAAGCATGAAAGTTTTGCTCTAGATATTTTCGTTCGTCGAAAGACAAGCGATAATGTTTCTCGCACTAAACTTCGAAAAATCTATATGCCTAGGGTTTAGACCTCGGACCCTGAGCCCGGAATCTTATCATTAGACTATCACTGCCTAATGCTAATTTAAAGTTACTCTGTTCATAATGAAATAGGTCTGTTTAATATTCCAGTGCTTATAAACTGTCCCGAAGATGGCTTATTTGAATTTCAATTTATCATTCGCCGCTTAGGCATTGATTAACTATTCACCTACCTAATATTCCATTCATACATCGACTTCTAAAGAAATACAACGTACCTGAAACAGAAACAATTTGTCAGTTATTTTTATTCTTACCATCTATACATATAATAAAACTATAACTGATCGGTGTTTGTACATGACATTTTTTTTTATTGCGAAAGAGTAAGAAATGGGCATGCAGGCCACCTGGTGTTAAGTGGCCACTGCAGCCCATGGACAACCACGTCCAATCTCAAACACAACTGAAGTTCTATTTAAGGATGGACGCGGATGCGTTCCTACTCATGAGGACTAAGATGGTCGCCTCCAATAGTGTGTATTCGGCAAATATATTTAAATATTCATAATGGGGTGCCTTCATATACGCAAGAGAACCCAAAATAATATTTTTTTTATTTTAACTCTTTGTCTATATGTCTGTATATCTATTTGTCAGTATGTTTGTGTACGCTAATCTCAGAAAAAGCTTATCAGATTTAAATGCAGTTTTGAGGATTATATTTTGATGGGCTTTACTTAACATTTTGTGTTTTTTTTTTCATTTAAATCGTTTAACAAATAAATAACTTATGTCAATTTATGTAACACGTGAACGAAGTCGTGGGCAAAAGGTCGTTATGCATATATTTTGTATAACCAAATATATGTATAAATAAAGTATACCTCTAATACAGTAAAAGTAGTGTGAATACATTTATTCTTTTCTAATTTTTGTATATATAATGATTATCCTTCTCTCATTAAAAGATATGCATTAAATAATAGGTATATTATCTAGAAACATTGTTCCTTTATGTTGGAGTAGCAAGCAATCCTACTGACCATCTGATGTTAAATGTTCTCTGCAGGCCATCGATATCTATGTTCAATTTCAACAAGATTAAAGTACTGCCAGGCGTCGTTAATAGAAACGTTGCTTCTCCTAAAGACTGAGATGGTCGCCTTGCTTGTAAGTGTAGATAAAAATCGCACCTCTACAAGTGAATCACTACGGATTGTGAGCGCGGCAGTGTTCCTTTCCAGGTGAACTGTAGCTCTCCAAAAATAGCTTTTTATTGCAGTATCTACCTCAAAATCATGTTTTTACATTCTTAACCATATTATAAAATAATATACGCCAGATATGACAAAAACGGTCATCAATTTTTTTTTATTTTGTTTCTACTAACAGTAATACATGTTTTTATCGTCTGCAACACACAGTTTATGTCAACTTGATATCTCTAATGCATCCTATATAATCTCATGAAATGTGTCAAATGACATTCAAGATGAGTGAATTCCCTCAAAGCTAGTCGTTAATATTCCAAATAGCAAGTTATAAGCAGAACAGAAAGAAAAATGACTCTCATATTTTTTGTCCTGCCATTTGAAGTGGGCCTACGAACAAACGACTGTAAATGAGTAAAAATTAATTAGTTTGTTCTCCAAAGCTCGGTTCATTACTTGCTAAAAAAGAGATAATTTGGTGCCCGCGAACAAGACTAGATTGATGTTGCACGACGGTTGTCATTTATACTATTTGCACGCACTCTTGTACAGTTTTAGGGGTTCCATAAAGTTTGTTGAAAGGGAATCCCTATGGCGACATTTCCGTCTTTCTATCAAAGTTTTTGTTGTTAAAAACTACTTTGCCAAGAACAATTTTAATAACAACTTAATAGATGAATTTCTATAACTGATATATATGATACTATTAACTGTCTTTCCATTTGTTGGTTTTTCTGTCCGCCCACTTGTCGTCTATCCATCTATCCGTTTGTCGCTTTGCTTGTCTGTCTACGTATCTATTATTGTTATATTTTTATAAAAAAATGGTATGTCTCGCTTACAAGACGAAAGAACAATCCTTAATCCTTAGTGTTCATCATCATTAGGACTGCGGGCACGTCTAAAATATTTTTTTTTTGTTCTTTTTCCTTTTTATTCTTTTCTATTTTATGTTGTTTGACAATGAGTTTTAGTAATGATAAACCATACTTTTTGTCCCTTTAATAAATAAATAAATAATAGACCAATAAAAAAGACCTGGCGGTGCCTCTGCAATGGAAGAACTAACAGATGTACCACCTTTAGTAATAATTATTTGAATATAACATGATTTCGTTGTGTTTATAAAAACATTTCGTTAGAGTATCAGTCGAGAGTAAATGTAATACTGTAGGAAAACCTTTATAATAATTTTGAAAACTCCTTTGTAGTCCCCACAGAAGCTGCTGTCACGACGCTTTATTTTGATGAATCGTTGTTTCTTATTTTACACCAAAAAGGATACCTCAAGAGGGAGAAAATACCGAGCCGTAATTAAAATAAATTCCAATTACATAAATGAAAATTAATTACTTATTTATGTAAAATTATAAAGAAAGTTTCTTGTTCAACTTGTTTTTGTATTATCAGAATCACTCAAGATCAAATTTAGAGTACTACTTACATGAATACTTTCTATCATTTTCTTGTTCTTACGTATTTCTTCTACTGAAGAATAAACAGAAATATGTACTAATATCGCAAATTTTGCCTGCGATTTGGAAATATGATCTTTCGTAAAGAAAAAAATCATAACTAACTATACTATACTATATATCGTAACTGGTTCTAACTAAATAGTTCCCAGGTGTAGACACTCCTCTAAATAAGACCTCAGATAAGACTTTAGTTCTACTTGAGTTGGGATGTCTCAGGTGTTCTGCACATTTGTCGCTTCTAATATAAAAAAATAATTAATTAAACGGAGGTAAAAAATATACACTAAAATGTGTCCTATTTCAATTGCGTCTAGCTGCGCCGGTGTAATGAGAAGACCCTCGTCAGTAGGAAGGCAGCTAACCACGTCATTATCACCACATATGGTGTACAGGTACTAGACAGCGGTTCTACAATTTGTGGGTACTACAGAAAATTATTTTATTTGTTTACTTGCAACTTTATATATAAAATAAGAAGACTTTTCTGACGCTCTATGCAGAATTTCAACAAAAACATCGATGGTGCTATTACGAATGTTAAATAATTATTTGGCAAATAAGAAAAATGTAATTATATACTGTTTAATTTTTTTCTAATTTCTGTTTATTTAAATATCTATAACGATTTTTTTCTAATTTCTAGGATAATGGCTATGACCATCAGTACAAAACGCTATAACAATTTTAACCCTAATGTTTTACGTAGTATATAAAATCTAAAACTCGTAAAAGTCTTTTGGCATGATTTTTTAATGCCAATAATGTCTTATAATCCTGACATGTAAACTTTTACATAGAAATCTGTCAGGCAATCAATTTTAAAAGCTTTTCCCATTTAAAACTACAAACGGGAGCAAAAATTTAAATATCAACTCTCAAAGTTCTGCCATTTAGAAGTTCTGTTTATCTTTTATCTTGTTCATGTATTGTACACAATTCGGGATTATGTAGTTCGCTAACTTTTATCTCCGTAATAAGTTCTTGTTCACAAGCACGTATTTTTAGAGTCTTCGCAGTCTAGTGAGTTTAAAATACCAACATACGGTTTGTACGCCTCAAAAGTATTTTTAAACAAACTTTTGGTGTTCCCATTTTTATAATATATTTTATGCAACAAAGGAATAATTAAATAGTTAAATTTCACCTGAAAAGAGGGTTATGCAAAATGAGTATATGCCGTATAAAATTAGAATAATATATGCATTATATTCATATACCATATTTTTAGAATAAAAGCAAACCAACTTTTTCGTAGTAAAAGTTAAAATCTAGCATGATATAAAATCAGGAACTACCAAAAACAATTAACACAAGAGGCATCTTAGACCTCAGGAATACCAACATATCACATTCAAATCGGCCTGCTTTTCTATTTGGAATATTTGCATGTTTCTGAATGGTTGTGACTGCATGTACTATTTCTAGATGTTAAAAACTTTTAACTACTGAAAGATTCGCTAAGTTATAAAAGTTAATCTCAAAAAGTCCACAAAATATTTCAATTCTCCCATATTGTAAATCCAAAATACTATGTATGTATATCACAAAACAGCTGCTACAAAACAAACTTGGCGATAGAATACTTAAACACTGTCCCTTGAGTTTCATCCATATTTTACAAGGAAAAACGCCAATTGAACTAGACACTACTTTAAGACATGACGAAATCTGACGCGCACAATTCAGAGCTGCAATGTTTGCTAAATAAAGAATAAAGCTGAAGAGGCATAAAAATAGCTTCTAACACATTCTTTGACACGCTTTTGAGACGACAAGTACTACAGCTGTCAACAAGTACTGCCTTTGTCGGGTAATGAGGAAATTTATTGCACTGTTTATTTTATGTAGGAAAAGTAGCAAACGAGCGTACAGAACATCCCAGTACAACATCCCAGAACAACAGATGTTAAATATTTTCTTTAGTCCGTGGACATCCACGTCCAAACGTAGGGCTAAAGTTCTAGCTGACATCAGGCACCTACATCTAACCATCATCGTCGAAGGGTTTCTATTCTTGAGGACTGAGATGGTCGCGTAATTAGTAAGTGTAGCCAGCAATTGCATCTCTCCAACCAAAACAATAAAATTTCTTTATTGTGCACCATGAGTGCGATGATACTACTTCTTCAGTCAAACTGTTGTTGTGCACGCCAAGCCACGACTCGTCTGTGTTTGATAATGAAGGATCTTAAGATGATTATTAATTTTTTTATTCATTTCATTTTCAAACTTTAATGTTATATAGCTTGTATAGAATGTCAACGATCGACAAAAGTAAGCAACCACAGCATTGTTGGCAATCGGAAGGGTTAGTGGGAAAATTGAAAAAATCCAAGAATTCAGGTCCCAGTTTTTCATGTATATATATCAGTAATTCAATTTTAAATCAACACACAAGCAGTTTAAAAACAGCCAATAAATAGATTTATCAAAACTCTTATCTCCACCGAACAGCATTAAAGCAATAAACAGGTAGCCATACATATACAGGTCGCTCATAGCCTCTTTCAGCTGAGGAGAATCTGTGCGCGATTGTAGAACATAAAGGCATGCAATCATAAATAGACTTTTGAAATAATATATTCTATGTTAAAACAAGTACTCATTTGATATAAATATGAATATTATACCACAAATAAAACCCAAGTTCATCATAATATATGTAGATGTATATGAATCGTCAGAAGGCGTTTTGTTTATCACTGAAGCACTGGAGAACTTTTACTGCGCAGAAAATTATAATAATAATCAATACGAAAGTAAACATTGGTTTATCTTAATACCTAAAGAAACAATATCTTAAACTGGTTCAAAACAATGATAAGTAGGAAGTATTTGTCCAAATAATTAGGTTTCCGCCGCTTTGTCAACTGAAAATTTCGTTACAATGAAAACCAAGAATCAAATACGTTTCTGTTTATTCCACTTCTCTGTTACACAAGAAAAAAAACGTTTTATATTTGTTTGAACTCTGCAGAGATTCTGCGAATCAGATTTAATTCTGTCTCTGGCAAAAATTCAAATAACATTATTGACGATTGCTTTTCCCGCGTCGTTTACTCAACTTTGCCCCGCTTTCTTGTAACAAATATTTATTAACTCAGTTCATTATCTTTATAGTATTTATTAACAATGTTAAATATATACTGTAGATATATGTATATTTTTTATATGAGAAACATGCAAACCACCTGATGTTAAGTAGTCGCAGCCTGTAGACATCCACGTACAGTCAGAAACACGACTGAAATCCTATCGAATTTAGCTACGTTGCTACTCCAGATGGTTTACAGCGGATTATGAAGGTGGCGGTGGTACCTCCATGGTCGAACTATAGTTCTCCCACCTTTAAAAAGAATCAAATAATAGTAAGATTTTCTGTAATACTGATTACTATAGTATACATTCTATATGTAAAATACCTTCATCCTCTTTAAAGTTATGGTTCAATTCCCTGTCAAACCAACAAACAAATAATTTATAGTATTTATATACTTACTTATCTTAATGTCTTTCCATGCCACCTATAATACGGGGAATCATATATCGTCATTAAAATAAGTCAAAATTTGATTAAATATTTAAAAAATTATAATAATAACTTGCCTTCAAAACTTTCGAGTGTTCATTGTGAGATTGTTTTATTTTCATAAAAAATGGTCTCATATGAGCGTAACATATTTCCTTGCTAGCAGCCATTTTGTGTATCATAAATACTGTTTTAGACGAAAATGTTAGTAAAACGAGCGCATACATAATGTGGCTTTCTCCAAAAAAAGACAGGTTGGCCTTAAATCTGCTTAACAGCGCCATTTTGTAGAAATAAAACATTATTGTAACAAATGGACTAATTTCATGTGACAATCTGTTCCGTGTGTCTGCCTTAGTTTGTTTAGTTTTTTATATGTGAGAAGAGTAGCAAACGAGCTTGCAAAACACCTGATTTTGAGTAGTCGCCGCCCATAGACATCCACGTACAACCACAAACACGAACGAAATCCTATCTAAGCTCGAACGTAGACCCGTTGCTACTCCTGAGGACTAAGATGATCACCTCGCTTCAAAGTGTAGCCAGCAACCTCTCCAACCGAAACACAATTAATGCTTTATGATGGTGTTACCACCAAACCTGGTTACTAGCTTAATCTCACGGTTTTGCCCGCGTACAAGTCGATATTACAATAAACTCAAATAAATGATGCAGGTCGTCACGATGATGATGTATATGTTTATTTGAGTAAAACCTCAAAATTGTAGGTGTCAAGAAAGAAATTTCCAAAATTCCTTTGCCAGTATCGATACGCTATCAAGGCAACAGGTCAAAATATAGCCGCAATTCCTCGTTGACTTCTTTTATTGCCTCTTATATCAAAATATTTATAAAATTTAAAAGAATTAAAATCATTAAACACTAAACATTTCTATATTTTTTAATTAATATATAATTTTAGCAGAACTTTATAGAGTCTTATGAAAATGTCGTAAAATTAATTATAAAGATGTCTTAAATTATTATGTCAAACTACTTAACATTTTAATAATAAGAAACTTAACAACCAAATTATGTGTTTATACAAACAGAGTAATATTAAACAATTGTAAACGAATTAATTAGACTTTTAACTTTAAACGAGTTTGTAATAAAACCTTCTATTGTTTTGACATACTTTTAAAACATCACAAACACTTTCTACGACCAGAGATAATTGTTGGTTATACTCGCGGCTTCATCAAAATAATAGTTCCGTGACAAAGAAAGACACTCGTGCTGGCTGGTTTTCACGCCAAAATATTTTTTTCTTGGCTACACGCCACTACAGCATTGCCCAAAATTCCGGTATCATGTATATTGATACATTTGACGTCGGGGTCAACGTTCTTAAAAATATGAATTTTGTACGAGAATATTGTATGTTTAAAATTTATATTATTTTCACAGAAAGACTAAGGATTTTAGTTTTTCAAAGCTTGCTTTTTTATTTTGAAAGAGTAAGAAACGGGCATGCAGGCCACCTGACGTTAATTGGTCACTGTAGCCCATGGACAACCACGTCCAATCTAAAATATAACAGAAGTTCGATTTAAGGATGGACGCAGATGCGTTCCTACTATTGAGGACTAAGATGGTCGCCTCCAATAATATGTATCCGGCAACCACACCTCCCCTAAATTTATTTACGAATCACATTACAATAGACACATTAAAGAATTTGATCATGTATTTTTTTAAACTAAACTTAGTATATACTAACAAAAATATCAAAATAATGAACATTCTAGCATTAAAGCTTTTACAATAATGTCTTGTTGATCCAAAAAATACATATATTTATAAATGTAAAGTTTTAATACTTTAAAGATAATTATACTAAAAGCATAAACCTAAACAACCATAGTGGAAACCACGCCCATGAGGCTTGTGCACAAGAACGTTAGCCACTTCCCCGCATCGAAAAGCAATCGTAATTCTGTGGATCAGATATAAACTAGCTGTCTTCTCACTAGCAGCATCGATCAAACATGGGACTAACTGTTTGAAATTTTTGTTTGTACTTGAACCCCACCAACCAAATGTTTCAAAGGAAGCGGAAATAAGTAATCATTCGTAAATAGATAATCTAATACATATTTTTAAGGAACTAACATATAACTGTAGATTTCATTATGACATTGACTTTTTATTTGGTAATGAGGTTAGGAATGTTAAGCTAAATTTAGAATTTTGACTTTAAGAAATGTATGAATAAGAAAAAGAAACATTTTAATAAAAAGGAAACATGACTTAAGTATCACAGTTCTCAGTATTATTTTACTTCAAAGACATTTTTTCAGAGCGAAATCTACCTTGAAGTATTTCCGATTTAAGCTCCTATTAATCAGGAATTTCTTGTTGAAGAAATTCTTGACAAACGTTATTTTTGCACAAAATGTTATACAAGGTATTATATATCGTTAAGTGTCCTTGCGAGCAATCCCACGTATAAAGAATAGAGGGAATTGCTTTAAAGATAAGAAAGCTGCTTTTGTTCATTAGTAGTATTTCAAGATAATTAATAAATGGAAGCATCGAAACGTAATGCCAGGTAGTAAGATATGATTTTATTTTTGTCTTCAATCCTTGTTTAGTTACTCCTTGGTATTTCGTATTCTCTTAATTGTGCTTTTCTGACTATTAGTTTGCATTTTTTATTCTTTAATAGCTTGATATATGGACGTAGTTGTCAATTCATCTGCCCACAAAATATTCTATCAATCTCCCATTTTCAAGAAGCTTTCATAAAAATATGTTGGATATCACAGCTACTATGAATACTATGAATCCCACTTTTAATTTTAAGTTTGTAAATTAAACGTTACACAATAAGCATTTAAAGGTGGTAGAGCCGTTAGAGTTCGCCCGGGGCGGCACCTCCGACACCCTCATAACCCGCCGTAAAGCAATACGTTCTTCATGTATTGTGTTTCGGTTGGGGAGGTGTGGTTTTCGAATACACATTATTGGAGGCGACCATCTTAGTCCTCAAGAGTAGAAACGCATCCGCGTCCATACTTAAATAAAACTTTTGTTCTATTTGAGTTTGGACGTGGTTGTCCATGGGCTGCAGTGACCACTTAACATTAGGTGGCCTGCATGCCCGTTTCTTACACTTTCATAATAAAAAAATAATAATAATCACGTTCATATATTCATAAAAAAAATTGTGTTCTAATTTCACGAAAAGGTAATAATGGTTAATGAAAATTGTTTAGTCTACTTCCACCTTACAGATTTGTCCTTGATATTACATTATATAACCTGTTAATTTGCGACACCAAATTTTTTAAACGAATTTCTATTTTGGACATAAAATATTATTTCTAAAGGCGAAGAAAACCGCTATGAGGATAAATGCAAGAGTTCTCCATAATGTTCTCTATTATGAGAGAGAAATCATTCTAAAAATATTTTTCAAAGGAAGCCGATAAAATCATATATGTGTTCACATGTGGCCCCAAGGCTACAGGAGGCTTGTAGGTCTCAGCGTAGAGCAATTCTGTTAAACTATGTTTGAAGTTATCGTATATTCTTTTTATACATTATCAAAAATCTCCATTTTTTAGCATAATTAGCAATAAGTTTTAGTGTGAAATCATATCATTACCATCGGTACCATTTTTAACTTTCATGTTTATGTTTTGCAAATAAGATATCACCTTCGTTTCCCATTTAAATTATAAAAAGATTTCTTCAACTTCGTTTGTTTGTATAACTTTTCATATCCTTTACTTATGCAATATATCACCTCCTTCCAACTGAGATAGAACTATAAACTCTTTCCCGCTTTTTGAAACAAGACTCATAGCAAACTCATGGCAACTCATAAAAAAAATTACGATCCTCATTGGCTATAATATATGTAAAATAGTAGATTTTAAATAATCATTGACGTCCATGGACCTCTCTATGCATATAAAAGAGTAATTCTTATTGAAATTGATCACATTTGCATTGCTACTCCCTTAGACTAAGGTAGAATGGTTCCGAATATGCTTTACACCCTTCAAATAAAATACAGCAGCGCAACAATATAAGACAGAAACATGGTGCCACCGCACACAACTCTCACATACTCCTGAGATTCTTTAACGTCACGACGAAAAACGTGATAGGTTCCTTCATAAACATGCTATGTAAAGGTGCGAATAGCACTATGGCGAGATCGAGTAGCAATTATAGAAATGAAGGCAACTGAACCGCAGCTATTTCAGTCCGGTCCAATAGGGATGCCGCACAAATATTTGCAACGCGTCTGGGCTTATTTTAGTCTGTCCCTCCGCATGTGTTATGTAACACTTCCAGTGCGACGTATCTCTCGACGTAAGTTAGGTCGTGGATTTTAGAATGAGTTTTAAAATCTAGAAGATTTCACCTTTTGTACAGATTGTATAGAGGCTTGTAAGGGATGGGTTTTTATTCAAAAGAAGGTGTGAAATAATATAAAACTAAATAAAAAGAGCAATAATAATAATGGGAATGAGATATCGTTGCTTAATACTTGTTGAATAGAATAAAGTGGATTTATCTTATTAATTTCTTTATTACATTCTTTTCCTCGCTTTATAAATTGTATAAATTACTAGGATCTACACCATATAAGGCTTTGCACGAATACTCCTACGCAGTACTCTATTGTTTATTCAGTATAAAAAACGAGAAACTAGGAATAGATAATAATTTTGAGAATCTATCAAACATATTTTTATTTTATATAACCATATAACCGCAAGATTCTAGTACATACCTATAACACTTTCTAAAATAAATAACTCTCATAGGCTGATGCTAGAAATCCATGTGTCGTGGGCGCCATGAACACATATAAAGACCCATATACCCAAATCCAAACCTAAAATCCAAATTCATAAAAAAAATGTTTTCTCATTATTATTAGGATTTAAATTTCATCTAGGTTGAGGTCCGAACCCGGAACCCTCTGCGTGTCAAACCGTTGTAAATACCGCTACACGGGTTAGATTATAATTTAAAACGAGCATGAATACATAAGGTGTTTTCTTGCATAAACAGATTCAAAACCCCTTCAAACAATCATAGTTGTCACCGACGCATAATGGTTATTGTAATAGACCATTGTTTTGAAATGAGTAGGTAATGCTTGGCATTCGTTGTATGGAGTCTCGATGTATTGCGGCTTCGTGTGTTGCGAGCAATGTGACAGCTGTGCCAAGAACCGACTTACAAACCATTTTATCAAATTCCTTCACACGCCAATATAAATCTTATTACGTGGGCAATAACGACGAGGCTATCGGCAGGTCTAACATTACAAGTCTACTCCACCGTCTAGTTTATCCACGACACAGGAAGTTGGTGTCATTTTCGTAAAACATGTACCTGACGGATTAAAACTGGAATTGATCCGACATTCTACGTCTACCTTGCATCAAAACGATACAAATTCCGAATGGTGACATTTTTGTTGTTTTATACAGTGCTGTTTCTGTACTTTTTATTTTTCCATACAATCGTTGCACACAATGTTTGTACACAAATATGGGTTTGAAAAAATATGTTGAGGAAGAAAAGCAAATCCAGATTAGTAACATAAACTTTAGATCTCTAGGTGCAAATCGCAACTAATCGACTTCGGGTGGGCTCCTCAGGACTGAGTAGTATATGTTTAGGTTCTGAAGTAACCATTTAAAAAGTAATAAAGAGCTCGTCTCCTATTTGTGTTATGAAAACGAATATATGTATTATACAAAAATGGACGTATTTTGGCATTAAGAGATTTAATGCAGTCGAAATGGCGGACAATTTACAGTAAAATGAAGTGATGCATTTCTTCCGTGGAAATAAAATAAAATGGCGATTTATATTGTGTGTCATTAAAAGACTTCGTAGAACTTCCGCTTACTGTCACAGCAACATATTGAGGCCAGTTAAGTGGTCCAAAGATTGGATTTAAAATAGAATTGTCACGTTACACAATACTCGTGTTCTGCTCATTTTTTAGAAAAATGACAGTTTTCCTGACACCTTTCTTTCCTACAGCCACCATTTTAAAAATATTTTATCTTCTGAAGATGTAAAAAAAATTCGTTGTCTTTCTGAAACTTTAATACTTAAGATATCATGATGATAAGTTGTCTAATTAAAAAGAAATGTTCTAAATTTCAAGATGAAAAAGTATATAAATTGATCTTAAAAATAATAATTGTACATGATCGATACCGAATCGATACGTTATTTTCCTATTTTAGGAAACTAATTTTATTCCTCTTTGTTTTTTATGTGAATAGAGTAGAAAACGAGCATGCAAACCACCTGATGTTAAATAGTCGCAGCCCATAGACATCCACGTACATCCACAAACACGACTGAAATCCTAGCTGAGGTCGAACGTAGATACGTTGCTACTCCTGAAGACTAACATGGTTGCCTCGCTTCAAAATGTAGCCGACAACCGCATCTCTCCATCCAAAACACAAGTAATGCTTTACGGCGGATCATGAGGGCGACGGTGATACCTCCCCGGTCGAAGCATACTTCTCCCACCTTCAACCTTCACCTTTGGTTTGCCTTCTTTAGCTTTATGTAATTCTGAACAACTTAATTTTATTCCTTCATGTAAATAAATATTAATAATATCACCCTAAGCAATTTTAGGGCTTGATAAAATAACTTTTCATTAAAAACGAATACAAGTAGCTACTAATGAAGCCGTAAATAATGCTCAACTGGAGCTGAAGTAAGTTACCGCAACAATACTAAGTTGTAATATAACTTTATTATCACTTACTTTATCCCGTGTGTCTGTCGGGTTTTGAATTTAAATTATTCACCTGTATGTCTTTTAAATAAACTTACTCTCTAAGATTAAGTTAAATGACTAAGTTTAGGAGTAAGTTTTTACGTGTTGCACAGTGCAGTCTGCAACTTGGTACTGTCTGTAATTATGACAATGCTGTATATACGAGAAAATATCGTATTGTGTTTTTCATTAATGATATTCCCAATTCTCCTATTATAGTACTTAAATCGAATGATTGATTGCTTATTTCCGACAACCAAACCTATATAGTATTTACAGTATCTTAAATAAAATAATATAAAAAAATCCTCAGATTCATCAAAATATTTTAAACGCACAGGTAATCAAGATGAAAAAATGATGGCCTACATCTGGCAGTGGAACTCGAAGAGCTAATTATTCTTACACTAATTCAAGTCTAAATAATTCAAGTAACGACCAGAAATAACTTCAATTTGTTTCATAAATCAGTATGTAAGCATATTGCAGTATGTCAACAGAGAGCCTGGATGATTGCACTCAAATCACGCGCTAATTGGCTCGGATAAGCGAGCCACAATGTGAGTGATAATTAATATTCGTAGAACCTACGGCCAGTTTGGCTTCAATTATGATATTATTGATTGAAACCAGATGTCAAGTATGGTCATTATGAGTCTATCTTTTGAATTTTTACGCAAGAAATACATTTCCAGTGAAAACGGAATACTTAGAGATATAGTTTAAAACAAACACACAAATTCACTTTCATCTAACGTAATGTAAGGGCAGAAGTTCTCCAAGTTTGAAATAATTATAGCATGAAGTCAAACGAAGTCGTAAGCTAAAAGTTATTGGTAAAGTTTAGAGTCCCCGAGGGATAGTTTCAATTCAATGTCAGATTTAATGCTAATGTAGTAATGTTTCTGGAGCAAATTATATGACGACCCTAAAGTTTGGCGTGTCTCTAAAATTACTGTTCCCTGCATGTCTTTGAAAACTCTTCCTATTTTAGGTTAAAAGTGACAAAGAAGTTGGATATTAATAAAAGTGCATACATACTTTTCGTTCAAAGCCGCTGATTACATGGAAAGCAATAATAACCACATCACTTTATATTGTAAAGAAAAACGGATATATTCTTAGGACATCGGGGCTTACATAAACACCTTTGATTGACACTAGACCGTCATTTCCGTTGCACATATAGAATTACTATAGTAAGGCATTCAACCTCCTGATGTTAAGTGATTCCTGCCGTCCAGGGACTTAATAAAACAAATAAAATAGGTAATAAAGTTATGTTAAACTTCGCAACAACCCCCAATATTTGTAATAGTATATAGCCTAGTTTAATGTGTATTATGTATACCGCTGAATTTGGTATTAACTAATTAAAATTACTTTCAACGCTACCATACAGAATCACAAACATATAATTATTTTATTAAAAATATTATCTATTATCATTTTATATCCCCTATTATGTAGCTGAGAAAACTTTTAACTTTGAGCAAAGAGAAGTTCGCCAAAAGTTGTATTGTAACTTTATAGATATTGCGGCACGAAGTTCAAAAGTTTTGAACCTCACTCAAAGTTAATGATTATAATGAACGAACTAAACGAGAACAGAGGATGCATTATTTCTAAGTATAACCATTGATAACTTTATTTAAAAGTTGATAGAATCCTCCATGGTTCTACTTTAGGCATCGTTACAACTGTGCGCAACTGTGAAAGAAGATATTGAAATTTTTAATAAAAAATAAATAAGTAAAGATTATTTCATAACTCTTTTTGATGGATTTTTTCCGTTGATGACACGTTTCGAAACGGAGGTAAATCAAAAAAATGGTAACTGACAATTTATTGTGCTGAATTGCTTAATTACATTTCATTTGACTGTATAGTAATATTTGGCTTCAGGGAATCAAATGTGGTTAATTTTAGTCTGTACTTGCTACTATATTTATAATTGTTAACATCAATATAATCCGAATGACAACTCTAGTACAATAATAAGACTTATTGGTATTTTTCTTAAATAGTGGTTGAAATGTTTATTCAGATATAAAAACGCAAAGCTAAAAATAATTTCCGAGAAAGACTTGAAAGGAAATTAATACTAAATAAACGGAAGCAAATGAGAGAACTAACCTTTTTGTAACCCGCAAGTCTGAGCGCTCTCTGCAATTTCGCCGCCCTCGTACTAGAAAGGTAAACTATGGGCACCGCCTCTCCCGCTTCCAACTCGATGTCGAAGTCGTTAACTGCCTCACAGAACTTATAATCCCCCAAGTTTTTTGCCTCACTCTTCATTAGTTCTACGCCGCTCTCGTCACTTATCTCGGCTTTTAAAACTTCACCCGCGGAGATAAAAAGGGGGTTCTCGTAAAAACGATTGAGTTTATACTCGTTTGAGTTGTTGTTCGATGTATCACTGTCGTCTTCAGGGAAAGTTATTAGATAATTGTCGTTCACTGCACTTTGTTCATCACTAGTACAGTCCTCGATAAACACGGCCGGCGTATTCGCGTCCGAGGAAGACGCAAAAGAATACGCACTCCATCTCGTTCCGTTCAAGAGTCGTCCGCACTCCATTGTTACTGAAGTTGTCAATGAATAACAATGTTTATTATTTGTTACTTTAAAACAAGCTCGGTATTTGGAACAACGGTCAAAGTGAATGACGGACGCGATATAACGAACGAGTGGGCGTTATTCGGATCTGATTTCAGTCCGCAATCTGTTTGCAGTGATAACATCCATTAACAGTTCTACGTGTATTAAAGATGGTATCGCTGGTAATTGGACATGAAAGCAAATGAAATAAGTAATACTTCAGTGTGGATATATATGTATTAATTGAGTTTAGTATTTAATATTATTTAAAATTTTATTTTTTCTACAAGACATAGCATAAAAGTTTATTTATATTGCCTTACAGCTAAATTTATACCTGTTACTTTTATGAAATTAAAACATTGTTACAAAGTTATTATTATTTTCGCATCGCAGTTTAATGTTTATAGAAATACAATTAGTACATGATTATTTGAGCGTAACGACGTACATACATATATTATTATGTTTAGTAATATTTTGACGTGTTGAACCGTGTCCATGCGTCAGTACAAGCCTATCTAATGACAGACAGGTGTGGAGTGCAGGATGACGAGGGCCGTAGAGGGTAGACAACCCCTGTATTCATCCCTAATAACTCTCAAATGCAGTACCCACTGGAAAAACATAATTCATTTATTTATTTTCCGCTTATTATTTTATTGTATTACTTTAAATATTTGTATTTTTGCATTTTAAATCTACCAGATAGAAAGTTTGCATAGCCTAATTTAAAGATAAAGAACTTGAGATAATACAATTTAAAGGGAGAAAAATAGTAAAAATTGTGAAAAGATAACTATTTTTTGGAGATAGTTATGTAAGAAACATAACGCTCAATAAGTAAGTATAAAATACTTTATCTTGTCACTGGGCATGTTTGGAAATGTTTTGACATGTTGAGGCGAGTATCAGAATACCGACCCATCTGGTGACAGGTGTGGAGAGTGAGCTAACGAGGGTCGCGAGGGAACAGCGCCCTCTCGTTCGTACGACTAATTAGTCAAACGGTGTACTACGCAATTGGGAAAGGTATGAGAAAAACTGAAAAACTCCCGTTAATTTATACAATTCACTCGAATATTTTGACATAGCCAATAAATAAATAAAAATCTGCGGATTAGTATTAAAAACTACGTAATTCAGGATGATGGAACTATAGTTTGACTTAGCTGTAAGCAATTCTTAAGTTTTGGTTGGTGAGGTGTGATTGCCGGCAACACTTAGAGCGCATGCCATCATTTTAGTCTTCAGAAATGGCAATGTATATATGTACGACCTTAGATACGATTTCAGCCTTGTTTGAGGATATACATACGTATCTTTTTATGGACTGCAGCGGATACTTAATATCAGGTTGCCCGCTAGCTTCTTAGCTACTCTTCTTACATAAGAAAGTATAACTATTTTTCTTAATACAGTTTTAATTTTTGTAAGTACATAATTCGTATTCGATTTTTTTTAATAACTCTTATGTCCTCATTTTATTTAACAATCTAGTACTCCACACACATATTTAGTTATTGCAAAAGATTTTATGGACCAAAATACTATAAACGATAAGCTATTTTTTTTTGAAAACTACCGTTTAATACTAGTTTATTTAAAAGTAAGTAAAACTATAAACACAGTATGCAAAATTAATTTATCAAGTGCACGAGTAGCTTATTTATTTCTACCACGAAAGAGTAACTTTAAATCTCTTCTTTTGAGATTTAAAGAGCTTTGCTTTATAACGCCTGTCTCATTACGTATACATCGTGAAGTAGTAATAAACAGTATCTGTCAGTTTAGTAAATTCAACTGTCATGTGATTCTGCTCAGCGTTTCTTTTTTTTTTATTTATTAAATCCTGTATAATGTTGCCATGCTATTTACATTTTAATGACTATGTTTATGCACGTTAAGTTTACGATTACATGTGTAACTTAAAAATGTATAGAATTTTCCTGTACCTTGCGTTGATTTTTAGTAAAGAAATTAAAATATTGACAGATTAGAAAATCTGTCACGACTTGCATTTTTGAAGGAAAAATAACCGTAAATATGATCACATTTTTTTATCTGACTATTACAAACGGATAAAAAATAACAGACGATTCTCGTGTTTAGCTATTATGAAAGTGTATATTCAAATCTTAGAAAATAACTTGGTTAATCGATCCATAAACTTCGAAGTAAACGAAGTACATGCACAGAAGAAAATACGAGTTAAATGTAAAACCTTTTGGAAGTTGGTTAAAATATCAAGATACCTTTAAATTGACATTACTTCTCTAGATAAATAAAATGTTTTACTTCGATCAAAAACATAAAAAAGCTAACACTAGCTTTGTACACCGCGACGCGCCAAAACGTAAATGTCACGACTGTAACAAAACCATGATGGCGGAGTCGTTGCACCCGTAATATGACGGCTTCGAGCTCAAAAGGAAGACCGTTCCAGACTGTACCGAATGCCATTTAGTCTGTGACTTATGCATTTTGACGGACACTGACAATATTTTTGTACTATACCTATGGTAATCTCATTAGAAAACGAGCGTGAAGATTACCAAATGTTAAATTTATACTATAGCCCATGAACATCCGCATTCCAGCTCAAACAAAAAAGTATGATTGAAGGCCATACATATAATATTACCCTCTGAGGACTAAGATGGTCCCTTGCTTGGAATCTAGCAACTACCCCCTCTCCCCTAAGTGAAACAAAATAATTTCTTCATGGCATATTATGAGAGTGACGATAGTACTTCGGTCGAATTATGTTTCGAGCACCTGTCACACTCATTTTTAAAATGACGCGATGGTCCTCCTCAGGAAAGGCACACATGTTATATCAACGTCACGTGGAACTCCTGTTATACATGGCATTAATAAAAAAAATCCTTCGACAGCATAGACCAATTGGTCTATGCCATCAATATGCAGTCCATCTGATGTAGTTACATCAAGTAAAAGGTGGAAATGAAAATCCATAAAATAGTAAATTAAACCTTGTTACCTAATTCTATAAAAACTTAATGTGCATCACGTAAACTATTGACATTGGCCCAATTGCAACAAAATAGAACGACAATGACCATTACATCACGTATTTATAACACTATTATAGTTTGTTGAGTAACAATGTGTATTTTGGTTGTCAAAATAACAACATTTGAAATTTTTAAAGGTGGTAGAGCCGTTAGAGCTCGCCCGAGGCGGCACCACCGCCACCCTCATAACCCGCCGTAAAGCAACA
>DWON01001913.1:0-22431 GCA_018251015.1 Phocides pigmalion okeechobee
GAAAGATATTTTTATTCTGCTTTTAATGATTGATTCGGATATGTGACCGACAAAATTTGAATTTTTACAATAAAAAGGATTTTGAATATTTTTCGATTTGTGGCCCTTTTGTTTTAAAGTAGCGATGTATACTTTTCTTTGTCTTAAGATGAAACAAATTATTATCCTTTTTTATGTGATTTATATTTGATCTGGTCCAAAAAGTATACTTAAGAGCAGGGTAGAGGAATATGCTTTAAACTTGACAAATCTTAAACTAATCCTAACACGAATACATACAAAATTCGAGCTTCAAGTCGGCCCTGACTATAAATACATCGCACAAATTTAATCCCCAGGATATGTAATCTACGCGCTAAGCTCCACATGGCCCGTCACTACTCTGCATCACTCAGTCCTCGCAGATGCGGCCTTGCATTATAAATCACGGGCACCCACGCACCTGCGGCACTGGACTACGGCTACGGACAAAGTATGGAGGAGAGCGGGTAGCGAACGGCTGGTAATAGCTTTTTATGCAAGAAAGGTTCTTAAACGTGCGAGAACTATAGTTCGACCGGGGTGGTACCACTGCCGCCCTCATAATCGGCCACACGGCGGTTGCCGGCTACACTTTGAAGCGAAGCAACCATCTTCGTCCTCAGGAATAGCAACGCATCTACGTACGACCTTGGATAGAATTTCGGTCGTGTATAATGGCTGAATGTGGATGTCTATGGACTGCGACTACTTAACATCAGGTGGTTTGCATGCTCATTTGCCACTCTTCCCACACACAAAAGAAAAGTTGAAATAGAGCATACGATACATCTTATATTACCTGGTCGCTGCAGCACATGGACATCCACATACAAACTCAAACAGTACTGGAGTACTATTTAAGTTGATTTGCTTAGTAACTATAGTCGAAAATCTAGACATTAGGGTCTTTGAGTGGGTATTTGAATACTCGTCTTTGCACGTATCCATGATACCCACAAAAGGTATTCTAAGCGGTACCTCTTTTGTATTTTTCAAAATTCGCTATCCGCCTCGCTGTCTCTTAACATGTACATAAACGTTGCTGTTTTCGGTCCAATAACTTATAAGTACTTTGTTTTCTAAACAAAAGTTTTAGATAATTTATATTCAAAATTTTTTGAGGTAAAAATCATTGCTAGTTTTAGCATTTCATTTTTTAATTAAGAAATGTGGCATACAGGTCACCCTTTCTCTAAGAAGTGACAAATGAGAATGGACATTTTATTTACTCTCAATATATTTATTTTCTTTTTTAATACTTAAACACTGAATTTTCTCATAAATTTAAGGGAAAATGTTTTCTACTACTTACTTATGATTTTTAAAGTTTTTTCTACTTCTTATTTGTTTCATTGAGCCTAAACTGATTAAGCGTGTTTTCTTTAAAAAAAAATCCTAACTTGAAAGTGCTGCTTAACCAAGCTAGGGAAATTCTAATTAGTTTTTTTGTATATTTCAATTGAACGAAGAATGAAGTTATCTACGAACCATGCAACTAGTTCAAAATATCGGCAAACAAACCAAAAATCGATAATCGTGATTACCTGATCCATAATAGAATGAGTAAATTCCGCGATAATATTAGTTTAAAACTATTTACAATTATCTATATATATATAAAAGGGACAGGTGGCTGTTAGACCCAGAGATCAACGCATAGCCTAAACCGCTGAACCCAGGATCCTGAAGTTTCGCAGATAGATTTTTATGTAGCGAAAGTACCTTAGGGGGTACAAAACCGGTTACTGAATATAGATAAATTATTATATCCATTTCTGCTTCAGCAAAGTCACGAAGAAAAGCTAGTAAACAATCTGAAATTCACAGCAGACCGTTGAAAATAAAAAGTATCTCACAAGCTAAAGCTTTTGTAAACTTGTCTTTGAACAACATGCAAAACGCATTACTTCAAAATTCGTTGTTGGTTTGTACCTTCAAACAGTAATACGTTTTGTTAGAACAATGTAAAAACATTTGCCTACATAAGCATATATAACATACACAGTTCCGTATATAAACGTCGCGCATTTCCCCTTTACAACGGAATTTGTTTTATCTTTAAGTCTTCACACTAGATGTATCAAATAAAATCAAATCCATTTATTTTGTATAGGTTTGCGGGGACAATTACATAGTATCACCGGGGGTCAACTGGGGAGGTACCACGGCCGCCATGCACATGCTTGTTTGTTACTCTTCTCACATAAAAAAAACCGTCAACTATATGTTTTTTTTTGTGATTTTACGGGTTTGGAAGCAAACTCTACTAAGAAGTCTCAACAAGAAACTAAGCAGGCTTTACTTTTTCCATTATCTCTATCTATTTCCCTCTTCATTGTTATATAATTGTAAAAATGTCTACAGTTTCTATAAAATTGGTTATTAAATGATTGGCTAGACACTTTCTATGATATAGACTACATATTATAGTTCGGTTCACTCAACACGAATAATATTTTAACCAAGAATAGATTAAGTTATACCAGAATAAGATGTATTTTAATTTTATAAAAATAATATAAAATATTCTATAAGTTCTTTACTTTATCCGAGGTAAATTCTTATACCATGGATTTCAGAGAAGTAAAAATTAACGAAATAATTTACAATTTGGTTCAATGACGCTACAAAAATACATTGCCACAAAAATTGAACATTATTTCTAATTATTACATTGTCTTTCGCCGCTTCTTCTCCAAAACGAAACACCTTATGATTCGGTTTTAGATGATTGACATTCAAAAAGAATTCTGTAAAGAATATACTTTGAATAAAAATTTTATGATTTTCATATTGATTTGACGTAAATATTTTTCATTGTCTCCTTCAATCAATGATACTGTTTTAAATCTAAGTGAAATATATGGATTTAGTTCTCTAGTTATCTAGTATTTTGAACAAGAATAATACATATGTGTTGACAGAAGATACATAAACTCATCATTTAAATATACAATACGAGTAATTTTAACTCAAATTAGTTACACTAAGATAATCGATTTACATGCAACAAATTTAAAATATTGCATATACATTTTCCGCGTAAATTAATTCACCACAATAATAAATAATTGAAGAATTTATGAAGCTGTTACAATCGGACTATCTTAAGCGTTCCTTTGTGGGTACGGAACCCTAAAACGTAGCACAAAGCTCATACAAAGCTTTGTCCGGCGTGAGCACGGAGGACGGCAATAAGCCGTCTGAACACAAACACTCGGTACGCTTGCCGTGTAATTGTGTCAGTGTGTTCGCTTAATGAGTCTTTGTTTGTGCTTCAAAATATTTTACAATCTAAATCATAACGATATTTTTATTCAGAGTAGATAAAGTAGTTCGACCGGGAAACTACCACCGCCATACACATAATTCGCCGTAAAGCTTTATTTGTGTTTCGGTTTTAGAGGTACGGCTGCCGGCCACACATTGAAACGAGGCGACCATCTTAGTCCTCAGGAGTAGCAACGTGTCTACATTCCAGCTCAGATAAGATTTCAGTCGTGTTTGTTGGAAAAACATATAATTCATAGTATTTTTATGTGATAAGAGCAACAAACGAACATGCAAACCACCTGATGTTAAGTAGTCGTAGCCCACAGACATCCACGTACAACCACAAATACGATCGAAATCCTCAGTAAAAATCTCTACATCATTGTATTTTTCCTCCTAGAGAAAGAATATCTTAAGATTTCCCCTGAATAATAAGGTAAACAATCTAATACCCGATCGTCATGACGTATTAGATTGCTTAGATTGTTAAGATATGTATCTGCCCTCGTTAGCGGCAGCATTGTTGAAACTTGAAACTAATTGTTTGAAAACATATTTGACACTCGGACCCCATGAACCATAGGTTTCAAAGTCAAGCGGAACAAATACGTAATCACTTCTAAGCGTAACATACGTTTATGCCGCTTGGCTTCTGTAGCCTTCGCCCCAGTTCCACGCCGTTCTACATTGAGTTTAATAAAAATATGGATACATAGCAATACTAACTGTATCCTAGCTTGTAATTAAGGTAGTTTTAGTAAATTGACGTGTTCAGTAAACGTTTATGAACTTAACACTTTAATTGCGTTACGGGACTAAACTGGAACTTATTTCTCTAGACTGAAGATGCGCCGACAATTCAATGAAATGTTTCTTTAGCATCTGTGTATCATCTACGAATGACCAAACGTAATATCCCCCAGTATGTACGATGTACTGATTTTACATTGTACCCTTGACATTCATTATGTGTATGTAAATGCGTTACAATGAAACAAATTATTTGAATTTGAATTAGTCTTGTAACGGACGTAAACACAATACATTTGTTTGCCCGTAATCCATAACATTTTTATGTACAAGACAGGTGTATACAAGCCGCAAGCGCGTCGCACCGCGCAATACACAGCGATGTACGCCGCATTGAAAGTGTTAATTTTCTCTACGCTCCATCTAGCCGACGCGGCGACGTCGCGCTTACAAGCGGTGACGAGAAATTGCATATTGTCCCCATTTCAGCGTTCTAAAAGGGTAAAAGTTATGTTAAGTAACTCGCGGATATGCCTTTCTTATCATATGCGAAACCTCGAAGCTTTTGCTAGGTTAAATGATGTTTTAAACAAACAAACAAAAAATTGGACACATAGTATTTACACTTCATATAATTTATTATGCAATAATTAATCTGAATATAACATGGAATAGCTTTAATCTATCAATAAAAGCTTATTCTAAATAATGTACAGGGAGTTCATGCCTAGATAGGGAATAATGATTGCAATAGTCTGTGCGAGATATGGATAATTTCTCTTGTTAACAGCAGCGACGATCTAACGTGGGACTAATTGATTGAATATACTTCACCAATAAAATTGAACAATAGTTTTATTTAATTACAAAAGTTAATTAAAGGTGGGAGAACTATAGTTCGACCGCGGAGGCACCACCGCCGCCCTCATAATCCGCCGTAAAGCATTACTTGTGTTTCGTTCGAAGAGGTGTGGTTGCCGGCTGCATTTTGAAGCGAGGCGACCATCTTAGTCCTCAGGAGTAGCAACGTATCTACGTTCGAGCTCAGATAGGAATTTAGTCGTGTTTGTGTTAACATCAGGTGGTTTGCATGCCCGTTTGCTACTCTTCTCACATAAAAAATCACACAATTATCTTGAAAAACTTAGGGTTTAAACACTACTATAAAAATTGTTAGCACCGTTGGCTTAGGCTTTGGCTTTGTGCAATCTAAATTCTAGGGTACCTACCCAACCCAGCATCTTTAGTACCTTCGAATCTAAATTTTATTATTAACAACTGTTTCAGACTTGATTTAAGAATTTATAGCTATGTATACTTAAAACACAATGACATTAATTTGGTGTCAACGAAAACACGCCTGAACATAACCATTTACAAAACTATCTATCTATCTCTAAATATTACATAACAAAGTCCCCCGTCGTTTTTGTATGTCTGTTAGCGATAAACACAAAAAGTGCTGGACATTTTTCTCACAGTTTTCAACAACCGGTATAGTGATTTCTGAGGACTGTCTTGGTGCATAATAAGTTAAGTTTTTTTATAAATCGGGTGAGAAATTAAATAAAGACCGTATGCATCTATGCGAAGGTTGTGTCATGTTTTGAAAATGTATAAAATAAAGGCGGTCGAAGTCGCGGGTACAGCTAGTGTTGTATATAAAAAACTTTTCTATTTATTATTATTTTGAAGTAAATACGCCAATAAAAGCTCTTGGAAATAAAATTAAAAACAAGAAAGTACTTAGTGTAAAAGCTGTCGCTCCACGCTTTGTTTGCTTAAGCTTTCATTAACTGTCTCAGTTTATTTAGAGAAAACAGTCTAAGTAACAGTTTTTAATTAATTGTTAACGTAGCATTAAAAGATATAATACTCCAATTTACTCCTCGTCTTCTCGTTATGTAAAATATTTTGACGCAACAAAAGCAGTAAACATAAATAAAAGATTTCCAAAAATAAAATAAAAAATATCACAATACAAACAAAGAATAATACTGAATAAATAAATAATGTATATTGAGGATCACAAGAATATCCTCAAGATATGCTGTTTACTTTACTATGATGACAAAAAGTGATGACGTCTATAGTTCAACCGGGGAGGTACCACCGCTACTCTCATTATTCGCCGTGAAGCGATTTTTGCATTTCTATTGGAGATGAGCGGTTCCCGAACACACTTATAAGCGAGGCGACCATCTTACTACTCAGAAGTACCAAAGTTTCTATTTACTGAACTAAAAAAGGTTTAGAAATTCCACCTTTAAGGGAGTAAAGTACAGAAGAATCGAAGAAATACAGAAGTGAAAGTTTCAATGTATTTTATTTAAACTACTCAAGCTCAACCGCAGGCAAAACGTATTCAAACTTAATACATAAAATGCTGCACGACTAAAACGCGACAAGACTTAATGAAAAATAAAAGAAACTACTATTGATCAACTTTGATATAAATTGTTACTACGCTAGTGCTGATCGGATACCATCTAATAGAATTCTCGCATCTAATATTCAAATTGCCCTTCGGCGTCGCTTACATTTTTTTAGGGTCGCCGTATATTTTTACGTCCCCAGTCAGAAAGGATGTAAGAAAAACTTTGCCAAGCACTCTTGTCCCGAGGAGTCCTTGTCGTTTATGACGATGGCCGCTGTGTGTTCAGGACCTAGTAATAATAGGTTATATACCGTTGGTTAGGTAAAACCCAATAAGTGTTGTATCATGCGATTTAAAGTTATTATCGTTGATATTAACTTAGACATAAATCAATTTTGCTTGAAAATATCAGCAAATCACTGACACCTATACTAAGATACCTATTTATATGAATAAAATGAAAAACTTGTACTATTGAGCACGTATCATGCAAAAACTACTGGACATATTTGGATATTTTTTATTTTTTTCCTGTCAGATACTTGGTTCTTATCTAAAAATATATATGTCTTTTACACATAAAGTTATTAAAGTTTCAAAATAAGGATTTTAACAAGCTTTTAAAGTATTTTCTTGACGAACAAAAGTGAGGTAGGTGTTGTGTTGTTAATATAATCCTATTAAACACATAAATGTGAAAATAAGAGCCAGGTTCAATATAAATAATGTGCGTGGTTGTTGATTTTTTCGACAATAGAATTGATATGTGAATGAGTGCCAAATTCTGGACAAAATTTTCAAATTTATACGAATTTAAAACCAATGTAAAACATTTTTTTGTGTTTTCTGCTACGACAATGTACGTTGTTTATAAATATAATTTACATTTTTTTTATTATTGATACCTCATAAAATTAAAAATTAAACTCAAAAAATTAAAGAGATTTTTGAATGACGGTTTTCTGATTACAGATAAAGTCTGCAACAAATTTAGCAGAAATTTAATTATAATATGGTAAATAATTTTACCGATTTCAATCATATGTATCGACCATTATGTATTGAACTACTATGTGTAGCTCAAAAATATGCCTAACAATTATATTATGTGCAATTTCAACGAAATTGATAAATTATAAAAATAATGTAAGACATGACAATTGTGTAGGCAAAAGGGTGGCAAAAACTGTACAGCCTGTACTTAAAAAAATCTAAATCTTAAAGGTGGGAGAACTCGCCACCGCCATCCTCACAATCCAATAAAGAGGTGCGGTTGCCGGCTACACTTTTAAGCGAAGCGACCATCTTAGTCCTTAGGAGTAGCAACGTATCTGCGTTTGAGCTCAGATAGGATTTCTGTCGTATTTGTAGTTGTACGTGGATGTCTATGGGCTGCGACTTAACATCAGTGGTTTGCATACCCGTTGGTTACTCTTCTCACATAAAAATATCCGCCACTGCTAACCCTCAAGGTACGTCAATAGATGTTTCACATGAAAATATCAGAAAAACTTAGGTAAGTACATTTACGTCGCGTTGTCCTTGGTACTTTACGAGTACCAGCGCGCCAGCTGCGCCCGCAGAGACCGCGATAATGGCTTTGAGCGAGCTTATAATAGGTTAATATTATACTTTAGGCCTAACACAGACCGCTTTTAATCTCTCCTATAATAGTCGGTAAAAATAGAATGTATTCTACGAATCAGGTGGAAATTTGGTGAATCTGTTGAAGAACAGATTGACGAAATTTCTTCACGCATATTGTTCTTTTGAACTTGACTCTCTTTTTCATATTTAATTTTAATTGACTTATATTAACACCACGTTGATTATATAAGTGTTGTTCGGCAAGAAAACACATATGTATCACTGAACATGTAGTGATTATTAGAAATCGTAATTTCTTCAAACTTTAATAATTGTATATTAAATAAATATATCGTGTTTTTTTAGGTGAGGAACAAGTTTCCTTAAAAAATATTAAAAAAGTATTTTTCCATATAATTCATATATTATTATGAACCGAGTAGTCACGATTACGGATTTTTGAATGTCGATATTTTGAAACAGTTGCTCGACTCGTGGTCACGGCTAAACTACCGTTTACATATTAAAATGTATAACTTCCGCGATGATATTAGTCTAAAATTAGCAGTTATCTTAGGTTCAAATCGTAAAATGCTTCAAAGAGGCATATCTCGAAGCCTCGTAAACGTTTTCTGCCATCACAAGGATGTGATGTGGCAAGATGTGATGTGATGACCAAGATATGGCAGCGGTGATGGTATTTTTTTACGTGCAGAGTACTACATAATGTATACTTTTTTGGCGTCATTAATTATATATTTCTTCAAACATACAGGCCACCTGGTGTTAAGTGGTCACTGCAGCCCATGGACAACCACGTCTAATCTCAAATAGACCAAAAATTCTATTTAAGGGTGGACACGGATGCGCTCCTACACTTGAGAACTAAGATACATAATGTGTGTCCGGCTACCACACCTCCCCAACCGAAACACAATACATGAAGAACATTTCGCTTTACGGTGGGTTATGAGGGTGGCGGTGGTGCCGCCCCGGGCGAGCTCTAACGGCTCTACCACCTTCAAAAACTCTACTACAAATACTAACTTCACAAACTTCATTAACTACATAAAGCGTACTCAATGAAGTAGTTTCAACAAAATAGTTCTCGATAAAACATCAAATTTATTTCGCATGACGTCGGAAATAAAAAGCAAGGAACAAAGTAATAAGAAAAACTTGACCAAGTATACTTACGTCCCGGGCTGTGTCCTTGGGTTTTTATTACACCAGCTGTACCCGCAGGGACCGCGGTAATTGTGCAAGGGACTTGATAATAGCTTAATGCGGATTAAAAAATACATGCAGTAGAATTAACTGTATGAAGCGTGTTGTTGTATGTGTTTATCAACATGGTTTTGCTACTGGCACAACCAGAGTTCTACCGGATAAGTATCACTATCGCCCTCATGATCCGCCGTAAAAATTACTTGTATTTAAGTTGGAGAGGTGCGGTTGACTTCTAAACTTTGAAGCGAAGCGACAATCTTAGTCCTCAGGAGTAGCAACGTATCTACATTTAAGTACAGATAAAAGTTCAGTCGTGTTTGTGGTTGTACGTGGATGTCTATGGGCTGCGACTACTTAACATCAGGTGGTTTGCATACGCGTTTGCTTCTCTTCACACATAAAAAAAATATTGTACTTTTGATGACATACTGTAATAAGTGTAATAAGTTATTTTATTTCGAAATAAATTCACAAATATCGAGGCGACACTAGTAACATACCATTACTTGAATATAAAAGTTACAGATTTTTATTATTATGCCGGAAAAAATTAACAATTTTTTTCCGTAATTATTCCTAGAGTCGATATCACTGCCTAAATTCCAATACCTTACTTCTCTAAACCACTAAGACGGAAAACCCCACTTCAAGGTATCGATGGGCGTTATTTTACATTTTATGTTAAACCATACATTATATGGACTAAAAGTATTTGAATAACGACGCTGTAATGGGTTGAAGCTGCTAAAAGGATGCAAAGCGCCGTCAGCCCAATGATACCCTTAGAAAACACACGGGAACTTTTTAAATTATCAATTTAGGCTTACGTCCACTTAACACGTGGCTAAGTGATGTTCATTCTACATAAGGAATAATAGCAAAGTAATAAAGATTCTAGCATTTTTAAACGTGGGCGTAAGGTTCGATTCCCGGGCACGATGGACTGGCAACTCAGATATTTCGAAGTAATGTGTCTATTAGAAACTAATTAGTTGTTTTACTGCGCTTAGTTTTATTGCACGTTGAAGGGGAACGTGACGAAACCTGCATTACTCATTTCTATTTACCCTACGTATAGGTCGTTATTCTTTTTTGCTTTCCATATACACACAACACTAATTGTATCTTTACGCTCTGGCCACGTGACTACGAGCCATGCAACTAGTTCGAAATATCGTAATCAAAATTCAATTACTGTTGCATTACTAGGCGCAGGTCCTCATTCAAAATGTATGGTAGACTATATACTACCACGATGAGCGCTTGGTCAGCTGCTGTCTTCACACTTGTGAAGTGGTCTACTTCTCACACCGAGACCTTTTTAAAGAGTCTAAACAGCCGCGTTTTATTTTCGGAAATTGATCCATATCTTTATTTTAATGGACAAAGGGATAATATAGCCATTTATTATAATATGGAAACTGACAAACCCAGGAGCATTGAGGGACTAAGTGAGAGAGGTCAGAACACGATTTTAATGTCATTTGGGGGCCACAGTTCAGCCGAATCTTATTAGTTAAGGTTTAAAGTTTTAAAATACAATAACGCTTCTGCTTCATTTTTTCTTATAATAGAGTTAACCTTTTTGTCTCAGGGGAAAACCTTTCAAATCCAAAGCGATTGCGAGTTATGTGAAATTTTCACCAAGTAAAAACATCCGCGGTGGCTTCCTCCTATGTTTGTAGATACAACTGTCTTAAAACGAACACTATTAGTATTCTCTGGTACGACGTATCACGCACTCTCTCGCAGTTTCTGTCTCCTTAAGCTCCTATCTTTGCCTATGTCAATATGAGGCTACACACCAATATCCTTCCCGGGATCGCTAAGTAGGAACGGCGCGAGCTCTCACTCATACCACTACCCATTCCAAAAGACTTTTCAGCCGACTTTTACAGGCAGAAGAAATTATACCATCATTCAGGTTTCGATCTACTAGTATTAACCTGTTGCTTTGCCTTGGAAATATAAGCGAACTACGAATAGTATATTAATTGTTAATTTAAAAAAATACAGGCGGTTACCAAGGTTACAAGAAAGTTACAAAGTTGTAGATTTACAGTTCGACTTGGAAGGTGCCACTGCTACCCTCATAGTCCGTCGTGAAGCAATCCTGTGTTTTGGTTTGAGATATGTGGTTGCCGAGCACAGTTGCAATCGGGGCGATGGGGTCTTCAAGAATAGCAATAAATCTACGTACGATCTCAGATAGGACATCACTTGTGATAGATACATTGCTACTTCTGAAACCTGAGATAGTCGCCTCGCTTGTAATGATAGTCAGCAACCGCTTATCTCAAAACGAAACACAAGACTTTCTTCGGATTATGAGGGAGACGGTTGTACCTCTCCGGTCGAAGTAAAGTTCTTCCACATGTTGAATTATTAAAACAACCATTAATACAACCTAATTATTAATTAAATTCAAATTCAGTTCAGTTTCAAACATTTTATTTCATTATAACGTATTTACATACACTTAATGAACGTCAAGGGTACAATATAAAATCAGTACATCGGATTTGAGCGCTCTGTTGGCTGAGGTTGACCGAGACAAAAAAATCGGTGGAAAAAATCTTGGTACCTAAATAAATACACATTATACAGTGTGGGGAACAGCAATATAACTTGATGCAAAATTATAATTAAACAGTTGGCTATGAACACTCGAGCGTTTCACTTTTCTCCTTATCGCCCGCACACAGTAAACATTACATACAGTATGACTTTAGAAAAAAGGTAAGCGCACGAGACAGCTAATAATTAAGGCCCGGAACCGCCATAAGTCAAGTTTAATTAGATAATATATCTATGTAAAAGATGATTAATAATCGTAATACCTTATATACAAACTCGTTTCATGTCAAAAGGACCGCACGGAAAATATTCAATTTTAACGGTGTGGACTTAATTTGGTTACCTCCTTTTACCTTCGTGGTACATATCATTCAATATTGAACGTTATCTCTGTGGTAATAGAGTTTAGTTTGGTAATAACGATTCAAATTAGGGTGCGAGAGAACTTGACATGAAGTTGTTTGCATATGTCCAATTAGGAGGTTTTCTTTCCTTTAACAACATTCCGGTAATTGAAGGCTTAATTTCTGGTAAGTAGGTAATGGTTGGTTCATGATGTAAATGTTACCTAACATAGACTTCAAAGTAACCTAAACATTAAAGATGGAGAACTATAGTTCGACCGGGGAGGTACCACCGCTGCTCTCATAATCCGCCGTAAAGTATTACTTGTGTTTCGGTTGGAGACGTGCGTATGCCGGCTACATTCAGTAGTAGCAGCGTAACTACATTTGAGCTCACATACTATTTCAGTCGTGTTTGTTGTGCTTATGGATGTGAATGTCTATGGGCTGCGACTACTTAAAATCAAGTGGTATGCATGCTCGTTTGCCACTCTTCTAAAAAAAATAAACACTATAACTGTTAAGTATGAAAGTATATATATAAATTAAATATAAATTCCAGTCTAAAATATATTGTAGATAAACTGTTTCGGTCTAGCAATTGAATATGACATAAATATAGTCAAAAAATCATATTATGTACTAGTCAAAGTGTCATATTATGTACACGTCATACTATTTACTAGTTACTCGTGTTATACTATCGACAAGTTACTAAACTAACTCAGCGTTCCGCAACCCATAGTGCTGACGACAAAATCAATTATTTACTCATGGTATTTCGTAAGTTACAATATTATCAAAATTACTTTATAACAATCCGCTTCCACCAATTATAATGGTGGTAAAATATATATTTCAATGCATGCACTATGATAATAGGAAAAGTAAAAATATATTCCACCTTACATACGACCTATCGTATCGCAGTATGTTCGATGGCATATATCTTTACCTTATTCACTTTTCTCAATGTTCACAGTGTATGCATTTAAATCTATACCATAATACGTGTTGCTATCAGATTATTGCAAAGTAGTTTAAACAATAACTTAATGACAATATCAGTACCAATAGCTTGTAATCCAATATAAAAAAAGAAAAATCACATCACCCTAACCCAATGAAGTAAGAAGTAGAATGCAGTGTTTATGCCTATTAAATGCTCCCAATCAATCTAAAAAGTTTTAGTATTTCAGGGCTCTCAAATCTTGAACGTTAATAATTTAGTTTACTGATGTAGCGAACACCAAGATTTATTGCACCGTTACTCACAACATCCACCTAAGTTTTATTCGATAAATCAAAGTTTCTTCTTGTCAACAACCTAACCCTTAAACTACAATTAATCTATAGTTATCAAAAGTATAGTCTAACCTTTGTGTCAATCCTTCGACCCAAGTGACCCTTTCTAAGTTGATCCACTTTCAAAGTCAAATCTCAACTTTGGTTGCCCGAGTTTGTGTTGCAGGGTCGAAAGTTCGATCTTATTAAACTTTTAATAGGCGAAAATTGTTTACATTGGAACACCTTTGAAGAATACAAGATGCAGAAAAATGTACTATGTATCATGTCATATTAAGGTCCTCAAGTAGCGACCACGTCCACGTAGCAAAAGGGGCGTCTCCCAACGATCGGATAAAGATAGTGGATAAAGGTAACCGCTGAATGCAGAGAGCACAGAACCGGTAACAGTAGCGGCTCCTGGAGGAGGCCTATGTCCAGCAGTGGACACGTACAGGCTGATGGATGGATGATGGATGTACTATGTATTGATGACGTACCTAACTTTATTATTAGAGTCTGTCTTATTGCGGACAACGATATTGAATCTTTAGATTTTATTGGTGGGAGTAGCAAACAATTACGCAAGCCGAGCTGAAGTCAAATTATGGCTGCTGTCCATAGATCCACATTCATCCTCAAAGGGAATTAGAGTCTCATCTGAGGTCGAGCTCCTTAAGAAGACTTAGATAGTCGCCTCGCTGGAAGATGTAGCAGGAAATCATACTGTACCTACCGATACACCAATTTGGCATACGATGGATTATGTGGACCCATACTTATCGATTAACCAAAATAACATTCCAACTTAATTCGTTAATGTTACAAGTAACCAAACCGGGCTAATGCGTTGCATAACTTGGTAAAACTTTTTAAGGAGTTTACACTAGAAACTAGTCTTTATAACATAAACTAGCAAACCTTCTAGCTTCGTTCGCGTAATAGAGTATATACTTACTTTTTCTTTCATATATGCATCCAGTCATTACCTATGTATTTGCAAAAACTAACAATATGTATTTCGAACGACGACTGAGTTAGTATATTGAATTTAACAATTTATCTTCTTGGCCAATTTACAACAAAAACTTAGCTTACATATTATGCACCAAAACCGTCCTCAGGCATCACATTACCTGTTGTTGAAAACTGTGAGACAATACGTCCAGTACTTTTTGAATTTATCACGAACAGAGAGGCAGACATAGGCGACGGGGGACTTTGTTTTATAATATTTACAGATATGACAAATAACCAAAATTTCCTCAGTACTCCTGATTGAAGTATAAAAAACAGGTCGCAAAGTTTGCAAGACTTCCATTATTGCAAAGAAATATGCACGAACATTTCGATTCACCCAGCGATTGCAACTGACACTTTAATCATCGTTTGACAAATCGCACTGAATTGCGGAAGCATCCACTGCTACTGGTGATTTAAATGAAATGCATTTGTCATCTTCGTGAATGTTATCCGGATTTATATTTTTATGTTCTGGATATAAATGTCAATGTGTAATGATAAAATTATTTTTTGATTAATTAATTGGAGTTCATAGTTGGATGCCATATTACCTATAGTTTATACATATACATATATACTTTGGTTTTAGTTAAAATCCTTATATTTTAGCGGTAATTAAGACCCGATATCAATAACTAACCAATTATGGAACATGGGATAAGACGCCCAATTATAAAAAAAGGGTTTACAGTTTGCCACGTTACTATAATATTAATGTTACATATGATTTTTAAATTAATGTCATTAATTTGGATACTTTATTATGTAATAGGTACTCATGATTAACGATTTGTGATTAAAATTACCAGTTACATAGTAAAAAAAATGTTAATAGTACGGTAATCAATCCATTACCGTACTATTACTGGTAATTAATTTGACATAGTCAACTATGCTGGTCAGGTGCTGTATAGTTTACTTCAAACATTTTTAGAAATTCCAAACATACATTTTTATGGTTTGTAAGATCTTAAAGCCAGTGACGTCCTTAGGCATAGCAACCAATATAAGACTATAGATAGGACTTCAGCTCTGTTTAATCTTTGAAGTAGATATTTATGAGTTGCAATGACTCCTTAATGTGACATGACGTTACATGTCTAATGATTTTAATTGTCTAATTAAGCGACCATCTTATTCTTAATCGTAGCATTGAATCTGCAACTAATTACGAACAGTCCTCAACGAATTAGGAATCAATTCCAGTCCGTCATGGAATGAGTTACAAGTAACCTAAGCCTAAACGCGTGAAACAAGCTAAAAAACCAGCCAATAAATAAACAAGGTACCATAAACAAGCAGTCATGTTGGACTTACGCAACTCGGTGTGCATTGGAAAGTTCCTCTCGCTCGCAGCGTAATCGATGCTCATGTTCATGCATGTTCAGTATATCAATATTACTTGAAACTTTACCATAGTCCGGCGGTACACAGCGCTGGTATTCATGTTTTACTTTAGTTTCAAGTTGTTTGTTGAACTTAAGCCGATCACTACGAGACTGTTTGCTTGTTGTTATATTCTCGTGTAGAGGTTTAAGCAAGTTATATTACAGGGATTTTATATGATTTGGGAAGTCTGGTTAAGATGGTCACGGACACCCACTGACGTTGACTGACGCAAACGTGAAACGCTGACGCAAAAATGAGGTATTGATATTGAAATAGCAAATAAGCCTGATAAAAGTGGTCACTGCCATCCATTGACATCTGTTGCCGACGTCATATAGAACATAGGTCTTATCAAAAATCTTTTTTTGAGAAGAGTAGCAACGAGCAGGGTACCTGATGTTAGGTAGTCGCTGCAGCCCATGGACATCCACATATAACCTACATGAGAGTTAAGTTCTATTTGAGATCGTACTACGCTGCTACTCCCGAGCACTGGGATGGTCGCCTCGATTATGAGTGTGGCGGTGATGGTGTCAAGTCTGACATACCCCTTCGTGGTAGCCCTGGGTGGAGGGGATCATTTGATGATTTCCACATCTAGAAAAAAAAGGGTGGCGGTGGTATTTCTCCCGTCGAACGATAATTCCACCACTTGTCAAAATTCATGCACCCCTTTTGTATGCATGAACATGCATATAAATGAGAATTCTACCATGATATTGCATACAATAATATTTTTAAAATGAAGTTGTTAATCTGGCGGCTATAAATATTTCGCTTTGTGAGGCACGAATCTCTCGTTCCAAATGGATGAGACCTAGTTTAATAAAGTAGCGTCAAATTTTTAATCAAATTGAAATTCAAATATTTTGTTTTATTGTACGATAATTACATACACTTAATGAATGAACGATACGAACAACAGTCTTATTTTACCTAAGTAAGTAACTATTATAACTTAGCAAGGTGGTAAAACTTTAAAGATTAGAGAACTACAGTTTAATCGTGGAGGTACTACCGCCAACCTCATAATACGCCGTAAACTATTACTTGTATTTCGGTTGTGTTTGTGGTTGTACGTCGATGTCTATGGGCTGCGACTGCTTAACATCAACTGGTTTGCATGCTCCTCTTCTCACATTACAAAAACACCATTAGGGTGGTACCACTGCTACCTTAATAAGGCCCCGTAAAATAGTATTTTGTGTTCATGCGAAAATAAAACTTGAATGAGTTGATATAGGGAATGCAATTTATTAGTATAAAAATGCTTTTTTTATGTTTGGTACCTTAATATAGCGTAAAGATAAAATAAGATAGGACTAAGAAGTTAAGGTAGGAATTTTGGAAATTCCACCTTTACGGAGGTAAAAAAAGGCTGGGTGCATAAAATTTTGCACTGGCGATTTCATCTTCTTGAATCATTTGGAATTACGCAGTCAATACCACGGCAAAAGCTATTGTTCTATAAGTAAGTTACGAGTATTCGTTGACATCAGCGACCACTTATGAGGATTGCACCGTCATTTACTACTCCAATTATATCTGTAAAAACCAACTCTGCTACTAAACACCACCTCACAATTTTAATTCCCGAGTAAGTATTTCGTACCGCTTTGAATTAATAAACATGTACATACGCAAATTAAAACATAACATTCAGTGGAGCTTCAGACTCTTTTAAGCCACTTTGTACAACTAAAGAGCAAAATGCAAAGGTATCTTTCTTTGTACTATCATTCTAGTTTTACAAAGTAAAGCCACAACGAAACGGGCGATGTAATTTTATTTTTTAATCCCGCTCCCGAAGTTTTCCACCAACTAATTATGTGTTTTCTATGTTTTCTAATTAAATCGTGGCAAAGTTTACGGCGCACGCTTATTGTTCCCGGTTGAACTAGGTTCGTGGCAATGCGGTGGTCGGTTCTTTTATTGTGATAATGAGCGGTTGATGTGGTAGTCTAGTGCTTATTCCGGCCTCTTCCAGGTGCGAGGTTCGATTCCCTGGTACAAACACGTGTATTTTAAAGATTGCGTATGCAACTTAATTATCTTGCTTCAAAGGTGAAGGAAAAATTAGTGAAATTATCTGCATTTTGCCACTTTATTAAAATATTAGTTTTATTACATATAATTTAAAAGTAATGTCATCGCAGGATTTTCATTTTTTTTTTAAGTAAGAACAGCAGACGAGCATGCACACAACCTGATGTTAAGTAGTCGCAGCCATGCACGTACTATCATAAATACAACGAAAGTCCTATCTGAGCTTAATAACGAAATCCGATCTGAGCTTGAATGTAGATGCGTTGCTACTCCTGAGGACAAAGATGTTCGACTCGCTTCAAAGTGTAGCAGGGAACCGCAGCTCTCCAAACGAAACACAAGTATTTTTTGTCTTGTCGTATCTTAACTCTAATTATTTTTGGTAATTGTTTGGTACCAATATAATTTAACATTTTCTTATATAACATCGCCGAGACTGAAGCTAGAGGTTCAGGTACTTCTTCGCATACAAAAATGGTGGTAGATTAAATAAATATTTTTACATTAGAGTAACAAACAGACCACGTTTCATTTCAGTTTCTTTGATATTAATTATCTGAACCCATTTTTCCAAAAGTCAGAACGCTTTTTTTATTGTGAAAGAGTAAGAAACGGGCGTGCAGGCCACCTGATGTAAAGTGATCACTGCAGCCCATGGACAACCATGTCCAATCTCAAATAGAACAGAAGTTCTATTTAAGGATGGACGTGGAATGCGTTCCTACTCTTAAGGAATAAGATGCTCGCCTCCAATAATGTGTATCCGGCAACCAACCAACCAACTTACATTATTTTTCATTCTTACATGCATCCCGTCATTACCTAGTTGCAAAAACTAAAAATTAGAAACATCTATTTCGAACTACGACGGAAATACTATATTGGATTTAACTATTTAGTTTCTCGCTCTCGATTTCAAAAAAACGTAACTTATTGGGCACTAAAACCTTCCTCAGGAATCACACTATCCGTTGTTGAAAACTGTGAGAAAATCCATATTTTGAGATTATAGGTAAAGTTCTCACAAAAAACTACAAATTGGATATTTGTAAACACGATTGTTTTCTTTGAGTGCAAGAAGTAATATTTATTTGCTATTTATGGTAATACTATGTATTTACTCCTTTTCCGTTGTTGTTACTACGTACGTGTATAAGCAGATAGTGTCGAGTAGACGCTCACATACGGGCTCACGTTTGTCCTCGATTGCAACGAACACGTTTTGCGTCTGTACAAAATTATATGATGTCGTGTTTTATCTACGTTTATCTCTATGCTGCAACCAGGGACGAATTATCTATTAGTCAATGTAGACAACTGTTATGGCGCCCCGCATTGGCGAGGAGCTCGTTAACTGAGAAAAACTGATTTGTCTTAAGGGTTTCACCAGAGCCGTATTATCTTTCAGTCAGTGTAGGCATCTGCCTAGAGGCCTCCATTCTGCTATGGGGGTACGCCTTCTCAAAGTTGACCTGCTTTAAGAGTCCGATACAAGCTGTATTAGATATTACGCTCTATAGACAATTTCTAACAACTGATATTGGGACAGTATTGGTTTGATGATTGAAAATTCCGTATTTACATTAATATTTCGGTGTAATTCTCAGCTAAATTTATTCCGTCTACAACCAAACTACTCATTACTGTAATGCTGTAAATTAAACTTCATCTAAAACTTTCCTATCAAACAAACTATTGATAAAGTTACGCCCTCGCATCTTAGTATTCGTGCGAAGTTTCATTGCTGCCTGTAACCCCTAACAACTTGGACACGAATTGAAGTTAGCGCGGACCAACTCTCCCGGAACTTAGTAACCGCAAATTGAATCTTATGGGATTGTAATAAAGATTATTGTGGATGCAAGGAATGTTATTTGGTGTATTTACCTGCGGTGTTTGCACAGGGCGGAGCGCTCGTGCAAACATCGGAGGAATTTTATTAACGAGTGCTGAGCAAAGAACAATAGGGGAGGTTCGACATAGCACCGGTTTATTTGTGGACTGTCCAACCCCTTGACATGTAAATAAAAACATGGAAACTTGGTACCAGTCAATGACATGATTACATATTTAACATGGTATGATAACCAGATGATAATATAAATATACTTTGTTCAATTTCACCTTTACAATACAAGCAGCAAGATTGTGTCTTTGATTTATGGTGACCGGTTCCACCTACAAATGGGTGACAATCTTATTCCACAGGAGTAGCAACCCATTTAGGTACTTCAATACTGAAGTTATATCTACCGGTCTACGATCTGTACGACCTGTCTGAGGTTAGATTTTGCCATGGGTTACTGCAATTTTATGAAGGTAGCTATGCAAAAAATATTGTGTTTTTCAAAATTTTAATAATAAAATAACAATTGCTTATTTTTCTGTTAATATATAAATAAATAATTCACAATAAATCTTGAAGGGTCCGAAAAATGTTCTAAAAACTCATGGTTACCGAAACAACGGGCATCTTATTACAATACCACCACCAACGGTTCTACCCCAGTTTCCCCGAACACACCAATACACAGCTTTGACCACCATGACAAATGTGTTCTCATTATATTTAAAACAGCATAAAACTAAGTCCTTATTCCTAAACCCATTAAGTTAAATATTGCTTAAAGTCCGCGGCGTCGTGGTCTGCAACCCATACAAGGCAGGTTCTACAAATAATAGTTCCTACAAGAATGATCATTGTTACGACATTCTTGCGTACGACAGCTTTTATAAGAGATTGTTTCAATTGATTTATGTTGTGACATGCTTAAGGTTGACAAAATTATGTTCATGAAGGTATACGCTGTTATGGGCGGGCTGTAAAATTATAGATTGCTAACAGATGTAAATGCAATTCTTCAACGACCCAAGAATTAGCATTGGAATTTACGGAGGAACAAAGCTTCCCTTTGGATGCTGGCTTTATAATGATGAGAGCTCTGATGGACTGTTAACCCCGATGCCTACCTCAACGTGTCACCACCGCTCTGCTAGAGGACGCACCACTAGCCGAAGGTAAAATCCATCCGCGTCATCTGTTCGGCTTGTGCGTTCATTCTTACCATGTACAAGCAACATGTGGAACAAACTTCTTCCTGAGCTAACTCCTGAATACTATGACATGAGGCTCCTCAAATAAGGTGCAAAAAGAGCCTTAGAGAGAGTGATAGAGATTGCTCTGGTGATGCATATGTGTAAGCGACGGTAACTGCCTACCATCAGGTGGTCTGTCTAACCTTTTCCATTGGCTTATTCATAAAAAAATACATTTCAATCTTTAATTAACATGTTTTAAACTCGTTTGTTGAATTTTGTATGCATTTACGCACACTACAGTTCTGTTATAGCCAAAAATTTTATATAATGCTTAGTCATCGCGACGTGCAACAAACGAATTAAAAAAATATTTCATCTTCGTAATAACGTGTCACCAACATCTACACGTTATAAATGTGTCTGTACGATGTCAGTCAACAAAGACTTAAATTAATTTTGGTCTATATTTTAAAAACAAATATAAACTCGATTTCGGTATATTAATTGATTGTGCATCTCGCTAAGAGCATGTGTATCTTTTTATAGTGTGAAATAAAATGTGCGTGTGCGTAGTGGACTACAGTTTAAGGCTATCCTAGATCTGAGGTTGGCCGTGCTTAGTAGTGGGCCATAAAATATTAGGTTAAAACGAAATATATTGCAATGGGCTGCGTGTCGGCTCACCCGAACTTTGCAGCAAACCTTAACGCTATTATAGTATAAAAACATTTCGCAATCCATCACAGATAGGAAACATTTTTAAATACAAAAAAAAGTCAGATTATCTTTACAAAAGCGATTTCTTCCGCGCAACCTTAACCTTGCCATTACTCTTATTTTTTGCAATAAAATGAAATATGATTACCGACAAAAACCGTAACTTGATAAATTGTTTGCTAAGCTCAGCAGAAAATACTGTTTGAATAGAAAAAATGTCATGCATTTTAGTGAGCCCCCGTCGAGCGGCAAAAAGTTTTAATTTCTTGGTGGCTGGCTATAAACGAAAAGGATTTTTTATGTGAGAACAGTAGCAAACGAAAATCCAAGCCACCTAGTTAAGTAGACGCTACATCCCTGTTTAAGTTTGTATGTTGATGACATAAAACCTTAAACAGGAATGGAGTTCTGAGGTCGTATGTAGATTTGTTGCTACTCCTACGACTAACATGGTCATTCTCCCTTTACTTCATTCTAACAAACTTAATAAATTAGTGAATAAGATTGTAATTTGCAACCTCTGCTGGCTCTTCTCATAATAAGAAAGGTCAGGTCATAGTCCGCCATGTTGGCCAAGTGCGGATTAGTACGAGCATTCCCACAAACTGAAATCTTACAAAAAGACGCGTTTCCATTAGTTTACAAATAAACCGTCCTCGCAACATTTTTACACTACAGTCAGTTAAAAATGAGCAAGTAATAACTTAGACAGTTAAAACCGTACCGCAACACAATTCCGTTGTTTTTCTAAAACACTATAATACCTACAATTTA
>DWON01001914.1:0-22430 GCA_018251015.1 Phocides pigmalion okeechobee
GAAATCCTGTTTGATCGAACGTGGATACGTTGCTACTCTTGAGGATTAAAATGGTCGCCGCGTTTCAAAGTGTAACCGGCAAACGCACCTCTCCAACCGAAACATAAGTAATGCTTTACAACGGATTATGAGGGCGGCGATGGTACCTCCCCGATCGAACTATAGTTCTCCCACCTTCAATCGCTACCAGCATTCTGGAAATTATGCCACAAACAAGAGATTATGACATATTTAATTTGTAAATATTATTTATTTGAATGTTAATTGGTTTTCACTTAGATAGCAATAGTAGTAGTAATATTTATTATATTGTGTAATTACTTACACATTTTTTAAATAAATTTTTGATTAAAAATATTTTGTTTTTCAATAAATTGGATGCTCCTTTATAAATATATTCCACTTGTTACCGAGCATCATTTCATTTCAAAGTAATAAGCACAAGGGGTACGTTCCACTTGTGCCCCGTTATTGTGGCCCGTGTAATAAGCGAGAGCTAAGAAATGGTGCCGACTTGGACGGATTCCAAACGAGACGTATATATGCCATGGTCACGAAACACGAATGGAGTACCTGGTGATTGCAATTATACGGAGACACCTGAATTTGCAAAGTAAGTGTTGGTTGCTGCAAATATAGTGTAGTCTTTATAATTTACATATATAAATATTGTGTGTGTGTGTGTGTGTATGTATGTATGTGTGTGTGTGTGTGTATGTGTGTGTGTGTGTGTGTAAAACTGTCTATTTTACTCTTTTGTAAAGCATTACTTGTGTTTCGGTTGGAGAGATGCGGTTGCAGCACTTTGAAGCGAGGCGACCATCTTATTCCTCAGGAGTAGCAACGTACGAGTATCTACATTCGAGCTCAGATAGGATTTCGGTCGTGTTTGTGGTTGTACGTAGATGTCTATGGGCTGCGACTACTTAACATCACGTGGTTTGCATGATCGTTTGCTACTTTTCACCTAAAAAAAGTATGCAAAACATGTAGCCCATTTGTGACGACGGTGTGACATCTTAAATAGCTCGAAGTTTACAAATACATTGTCAATGATTGTATTAATCCTTAAGCCAGGTAATGTAAAATTTAAAATTGTATTAAAAAAAACTTGTTTTCCTGGAAATCAATTTCAATCCACTTCGCTAGATCAAGTGTCTATAAAGTATAACTGAATAATTTATTTATGTATTTATATTACACCAATAAAACGAATACTAATACAATTCATAAAAATAATAAATCATTGTCCAAATGTCACCTCAATTATAGGTGCATACCACGTGTCAATGAGCAAAAATGAGCGAATACATACGAGATAATAATATATTAAAATTTTTTTTTTTTTTCTTTCAGGCCACTAAATACCATCGAAAATATTTAAGCAACATATTCTTCATGTATTGTGTTACGGTTGGGAGGCGTGGTTGCCGGATACAATTTATTGGAGGCGATCATCTTAGTCCTTAAAAGTAGGAACGCATCTACGTCCATCCTTAAATAGAACTTCTGTTATATTTGAGACTGGACGTGGTTGTCCATGGGCTGCAGTGACCACTTAACATCAGGTGGCCTACATGCCCGTTTCTTACTCTTTCATAGTAAAAAAAATCTACGAATACACGGACTTAATGTCCGCCATCAGATTTGTAGCGCCAAGGTAAACACTGCACTTGTGTTCGCCCTTAATCCATACAAATTTGTTCTTACAACACAGGTGTATACAAGCCGCAAGTGCGTTACGCCAAGTAATATGCAGCAGAGAAAGGGTTAAAAAGGTAAATTTGCGATAATAGTACTTTAAAGAAAGGCAACAAATGAAGACAAGAATTTGTCTTCTAGAACTCACAAGTTGGCGGTTTATCGCTCCATCTGCCGCTGTCCTGACACACCAGAATTGGCCTGCCGTGAAGTGTGTGCTCAGGGTTGCAGTGGAACTGGAGCACATCGCCAGCCCTGTAGGGAGCTCGGCCAAGCACGTAGCCGGAGGCTGGTGGCGGTAGAGCTGGACAGGATACCTCTGGAAAGGATCAGGAAACTTTAACAACCAGTAACAAAATATATAGTCCTGTCAACACACACATGTAGAGTCTATCCTATACTGTACGAGTTGGGAGTCTCATAGTCTCACCTACTCGTATATCTAGCCTGAAGCAATTATTCCATTTAAATGGAAAGGTGTGGTTGCGCTCACTAACATATGGAGTGAACCTTATTAAATATGTGATTTGTGATCGACAAATTGGACTTCGATTCTATGTGGAGTTGCTGACAGATTTCTTTAGGAAGCAGTGATAATTTATCTTCAGATGGATTCGTTTGCTACACACATATGAGGGTATTATTTTAATCCTTGGAAGTAGTAATACATCTGTGATTGACTGGGTGAATAATTTCTTCTATTTCGAGTCTGTAACAGATGCGGCAGCAATCATTTACCGTCTGAAATCCATCTGAAGTTCTCGTTCATTTTCTCATGTTCATTAAAAAAAGCAAAGAAAACTCAAGGATTCTCATACAAGAAATATATCTTCTATAGATTTTTTGGACATTCAAAAGTAAACTAACAAATATGACAAAGAAAAACCAGCCAAGTGTTAGTAGAGCTCGTACTAAGAGTTCCGTAAACTGGATTACGGTATAGTTGAACGAAATCCTCAATGTGAGCAACTGAGTGTACTTGGCGGGTTCTTCTCATATGTTGTATTGAATAATCATACCTCTACAAACAGGGAAAGGTCTAGCCCAGTCGGCTGCTGGTAAGCACACGGTTTCTGCGACGCCGCTGAGGGCCCAGCCAGCAGGACAGGAGAAAGCTGCCCTGCCACCCACTCCACGGGACACCACCGCTACACGAGGCCTCCTTTCACCTTCCTTCAATGGTGTATCGTGAACCACCTCGCCACATTCTACGCCTGCAGTAGTAACAGCCAATTTAATTTTGTTTCTTATATGACTTAATGAATATCACACTATAGTAATATGTTAAGAGGTAACATGATGTCGGAAGGTGTAAAATTCAAACATTAATTATTGAAGTGAAGAAAATTAAAGTGAAACTTATAAATATGCCAGATTTCACAGATACAAGACATATAATAGATAAAATGGATGTTATAGTTTTCGGCATAAAAGAGGTTATAGTTGATGCCGTTGCAATAAGAATAATAGTTGTGAAAGATTTAATAAATGCAATCGACGTATATAACAGAGTCAGAGTGTGAAACAGATGAAACAAATGTATTTGAAGAAATTGATTTAACTATATGCAGTATAAATAATACATGTATTTGTAGTTATACGTGGATGTCTGTGGGCTGCGACTACACAACATCAGGTGGATTGAATGCGCTTTAGCTACTCTTCTCACATAAAAATTAACTATAGGAATAGACGACTTACTTTCACAAACCGGTAACGGAGCGCTCCAGTTGCCAGAAGCCCTGCAGATCAGCGTGTGGGCTCCGAGGAGAGCGTTCCCGTTCGCACACGAGAACTTGATCTCCGTCCCCAGCATGGTGCCCAGACCACTTGCCACCAAGCCTCGGCGGATCGGCAGCGGTGGACAGTGGACATCTTCAATCACAACATCTTAAATGTATCTTCGAGATTCGATACAGAAATACTGCAGTCTCAAATTAAATTACTCTTAAAAGTACTTTGCAACAATCCGCTACCACCATTATAATGGTACTAGCGACCCCGCCCAGCTTCGCTCGACTAATGGTATTTATTTTACATTATTTTTCTTTTTTACATGAACCCAGTGTTACCCAGTTGCAAAAACTAACAATTAGAAACATCTATTTCGAACGACGATTGCATTACTATATTGAATTATCTATTTAATTTCCCGCCCAATTTACAAAAAAAAACATCAGTTGTTATGCACCAAAACCTTTCTCAGGAATCACTCTACCTGTTGTTGAAAACTGTGAGAAAATCCATATAGTACTTTTTGAGTTTATCATAAACAGACAGACAGACGTATATTTCAAGGTATGAACTATGGACATAGGAATACTACTACAAAAAAGTGGTTTTAAAAATAACTTTACGGCATGGATTTCCGCAAGTAACGCTTGATACTATTAACCATCTTACTGCCTAACATATTTTGTATTGCGCGGTGTAACGTGCTTGCGGCTTGTAACTGCTTCGTATATACAAAAAGATATAATATTTCTGTGCATTGTCGGCGCATATCCAGTCTAAAGAAAATAACTCCAGTTTAGTGCCGCCTCCGCAACGTTAACTCGATGCAATAGGGCGCCGCAGTCAAAGTGTTAAAGACATTTACCATTCTTATCACCAGAAAATACTACGAGTTATGGTAGACTTACCTTCGACAATAATCTCAACCTGATGGCTTTGTCTCGCAGGAGTTTCACATCTGTATACTCCGGAGTCCTCCTTCTCCGCGCCCAGGATGCTCAGTCGATATTCCAGCTGACTATCCCGTCCAGGGTCATCGGTCCAGCCCTCTTGATATTTGCGGTCAATGCTGGGGAAGTATAAAAAAGTAATAATTTAGAAAACAGGTGGTTTTTAAAGATGGAAGAAATATAGGTACCATCGCCGCCCTCATAATCCGCCGTAAAGCATTACTTGTGTTTCCAGCTACACTTTAAAGCAAGCCGACCATCTTAGTCCTCAGGAGTAGCAACGTACCTCCGTTCGATCTCAGATAGGATTTCAGTTGTGTTTGTGGGTGTACGTGGTTGTCTATGGGCTGCGACTACGTGACATCAGGTGGTTAGCATGCTCGTTTGCTACTCTTTCCACATAAAAAAGTCGATGCGTCGATGCGTTGATGCGTCGATACGTCGATACGTCGATGCGTCGATACGTCGACACGTCGATACGTCGACACGTCGATACGTCGATGCGTCGATACGTCGTCGTTGGATTGACTTTTCTTTACAACCTCCATTACATTACATTACGTTACATTACATTATATGGCATTACATTACATTACATAAAAAGTCTAAATACTTACTCCGGATAAAAATGTGTCACATTCCACTTTGGATTGCCGAATCTTCTCATCCAGAGACATTCCATGTGGAGTACAGTGCCAGGGTATACGAGGAGCTTCCCATCGTTGGTCTGGGCTATGGGTCCTTGAGAATACCTGAACAGGATTGTGGGTGGTTTTTCCACTGGAAAAGATGAATAGCATGAGAATTCATTGTGCGGTTGGTAATTTCAATATTGTTATTGAAGTTTCATTGTAATTTGGTATGTTGAAGTTTGCGATACAAAAATGTTTGCAATTTGGTTTATTTATTTCAATTGTAATTCAAATATGTAATACGTTAGTTTTAATATACGATTTTAAACTGATAGTGGTTAGTCTATGTAAATCACAAATAGTGCAAAGTTCAGTGCGTAAAGATACAATTAGTGTTGTGTGTCGTGATATGGAACGCAAAAAAGAAAAACGAACTAGACGTAAGGTAGATAGATTAATCTGTCACTAGCAGCTGTCAACAGTTTACCCCCCGCCACCGCAGTTTCGCCGTGACCACGAGCCATGCAACTGGTTCGAAATATCGGCAATTAAAAATTAAAAATCAAAAATCAAAAATCGTGAGTACCCCTTATATTGCATTATGTAAAAATATAAACCCTAGAGGTAAAGTGAGAATTAAACAAGGTTTTTTGTATTTAGCCTAGTTTTATTTAGTTTCCTACTCGATTTTAGTTAGGGATGAAACAGGTCCTGAACTCGTGGGTGCCAGGGAAACGCTACGGCGCTTAAAGAGAGGAAACTTGGGAGAATTATGTGAACAAAGAGTGTATACAAGAGCAAACTATAACACTCGTGGCAAGTTCGTTGACTTATTACCGTAATTCTCTGTATATATTAAAATTGTGAACTAACTAAGATTGTAAGTTGAGGACGTTCTTCATGAAGTTATTGAAATAATTGAATTTCCAATAGGAATACGGATAGCGTAGTAAGTTTTCGTCATATCTTAGTCGGTCGCGAAGTATAATTTATTCTAGCAACATGTACGGGGGTCTATTCGTACACAGAATCTGTCAAATTACAAATCTATCCAATCCAGAATCAGTCGTCAATTGAACGAAGGCCACACAACCGTCCAATTTATCTAAAAGTCATACAGAGATATTTTTGTACGTAAAAAAATATATAAGCGGAATCATTTTAAGTACTATGTTTTGGGGCTCATATGTGACAAGAGTAGCAAACGGGCATGCAAACCACCTGATGTTAAGTAGTCGCAGCCCATAGACATCCACATATATCCACAAACACGACTGAAATCCTGTCTGAGCTCTAACGTAAATAAGTCGCTACTCCTGAGAACTAAGATGGTCGCCTCGCTTCAAAGCGTAGCCGGCAACCGCTTCTCTCCAACCAAAACACAAGTAATGCTTTACTGCAGATTGTGAGGGCGGCTGTGGTACATCCCCAGTCGAAATTTAATTCTACCGCCTATCAAATGATTACACTATTATTATTACTACACTTTCGCGTAGCATTTAAATCAGAATATCAGCTCCGTTGCTGCAGGCATAGAAATAACGTTATCATTGGACCGTTGCAATCGAAAAAGTTCTACCAACTTCTTTCATTTATTTTCAAGTTACTTTTCAAACTCAGAAACATCGTTTTTATTTTTCTTATTTTATTACTGATATTAATTTTAAAACATTTACAACTAGAAGTACTTCATCTAGGTTCTTAAGAATGTTTTGTTATTTATTTTTGTTTAAATAACCTATCCAATGAAATTATTATTATAATTTAATCATTATTTTTAATTAGGAATACATATTTAAAGATTGTATGAAACTCACGAATTTCATAATAAATATATAAATTAAGAAGAAGCTTCAGATGAAAGTCTCAAAAGTGCAGTACTTTAAAAGTAAAATTGTAAAGTAAATAATAGCTTCAATACATAAACGTAAATTCAATCAGCGTCACGCAGCCACGTGTCGCCAACGAAGCCGTAGAAAAAATACGAAATATAAAATACCAGATATTTCAATGTTAAATAAAATAAGATAATAAAGTGGCATTCGTCACAGAATATTTCAACAACGAAATTCAATTTGCTTTGCGTGACAGATTATTATAATTCGTAAAATTCCCGTAGAGTACGTCCTTCGAGCCGGTACTTTCAAATGATAACAGTGGGTAATGTACTTAGAGATCAAAGTACCTTTTTGTATTACATTATTAAAAACAGACTACGTTTTTACGATTGAAATGTTTAAAAAATGTGTACAATCTAATTTCTTTTATAAGTTTTAAGGAGGAGCTCTCTTTTTAAAGATCCCTAAGGTTGCAGAGAATATCGCAGGAGGCGTTCCAAATTTTCTATGTACGTGGTAGATATAAACAAATCCAGTTGATGCGGATGGAACCTCAATCTTCGGCGAGAGGTATGGTGGAGAAAGCGTGACGTTGCCGACGTCACGTCGATATATGTAAGTCATCAGAGCCCTCACCATTATGAAGTCGGTAAAACATGTAGGGAATCTAAGTCCCTTTGTAAATTCTAGTGTTCTAAACGATTGGTAATCCTTAGATCTTTGACGACTACTATCACTTTAAACAAGATGTATAATTATATTGCTGATACCAATCCTAAGGTAACTGCTAGCAAGAATACATAAACGGGAATTTCTAGCTGTAATCGAGTATATACTTGCTTTAAAGATGACGAAGTAGCGCGTCAAGTATTTCTACTATATGTGGTCTAGAGACACATTGCACCTTTAGCATGATAAAGACCTATTTAAAAATTAGAAGAAGTTATATTTGATTTCAATTTACTTTCTTCTTTTTTATTTATACATACATCACAGGAAAGTTAAACAGATAGTTTAAAAAGTGCTAATAAAAGATTTGTTTCTTTTTAACGCAATATAAAAGCACGTATTTTTATTTCAAACTAGCTTTGTCCTCGGTTTTGTTCGCGCATAAGTCGATATTACAGCATTTAATACAATCTATTAACATTGTATCTATCTTTAGTCTAGTCTATTAGTCTAATCTAATTCTTTTCTTAGTCGTCACTTGCGTAATGGTTTCATCTGTGCGTTGATATCTGTGCCAGGGTGACATCCTACTAGTTTTTATATTCTATGTATATTGCTCAAAATATAAATTTCTTACTAATGTGTTTACCGTTTTAAAGTTGCGATATTTTGACTAAATTATAAGCGCACCTTGTCGAGACACTTCGCTACCAACTCTAAAATACGACACAACAACATGATTGTCATCTAGACACAATCATTCAAAATAATTTCCAACGTGGACGCTTATAATCCGCCCCAACAATTCTTGAACTCAAGTTAATCCATAAACAAGCCGGGGCCACGACTTGTGAACGACTAACGAATTGACAATTTATTCGCATAATAATTAATATAACTTCCTATTCCGGCTTCCTTTCACCCTTTAGGCAACATGTTTTATACATGGCGAGACGATCACGGCACGATAAACAGGGCTACTACATATTTACCATACGATTGAACTGAAACTGGTGTTGACACAAGGTAGCACTATTTGTGTAGAGCATATCGGCAATATTATCGCCACACCTTCTTCTTCCTTGTAACATCACGATTATTTTTTTTTAATTGCATGCCTCACGGCCACATCTGTGTTTAGCCGATTTTTAATTGCCATGAATTCAAACCTTAGTCACGGCTAAACTTTGCAGTTCTATCAATTAAACATTTTATACTTAAAAATCGTTAAAAGTTATTACCTTTTACATAGTAAAATGTATAAATTGTGCAATGATATTCGTTTAAAATTATGATATATGGACCTAACAACGCTCCTGCGATCAACTTAAGATAAGAAATCCGTCTGTCAAGATGACGTCCTGATAAGAAGGAACCGCAGTCTTTAGTGTTTGAAATTAACTCCAACGTGACATTTCTATCTGTTTATGAGAGTAAGGATCTTAATAAGCAGGCAGGAAAATAAATGATAAAATGCCTCATGTCTAACTTAAATTTTAGTAATACCTGTTAGCTGTTTTAATAATTTTAACAGATTTTAACAGATTTAATGAGCTGTTTTATAGAAGCTTAATTTTTTTAGGATTTTTTACCCTGAATGAAGATCCGTTCTCACTAGTGAAATAAATAAGGTTACTTCTCCAATCAAAACAAGAAATTTTGAGGTCAACGATAGTGTCTCCCCTATCCACTACAAAGTAAACTGAACTAAAGTTTTACCACCAATTCATTATATTGATTAAACGATCCCATTACTGGTACGGGGTCTCTAACACAAAAACGTCGGCCTTAATAAGCATGACCCAGTTAACGACAATCGTAAATTATTCGATAGCGAATCAACTTAGCTTTTGTGTCGTCAACTTTACTTTGATCTGTCGTAGTATTTGTGGCTTCGGATCTTTCTACTGTCACCCCGATCTTAGACTGAAGACTGTGGTATAAATTAAGATTGATTGAAATCTACGTCAATGTTGACTCCAATCGTTTATAGTTTAACAACACGAATTGACTTAAGACTTGAGACTTCAATCAATGATAGTTAATAGTATCAGACGTTGCTTTGTGGAATTCCATACTATTAAGTTGTTGTTAAAAACTACTTTGCAACAATCCGCCATCACAATATATAACGGTATATATTTCAAACCATACACTATGCCCATCCTCCCTCCCGGATAGGAAAAAGTGAAGTGATTTAAAAAATATACCATTACAAATACTGGTACCAACACGTGTTTCGCCTCAAAACGGAATATCATCAAGGTAAGTTGACTCTGCGGTGGTTAATCAGTGAGTCACTCAATCCAACTTAATCCAATCAATGTGTTTGAAAGAGATCGAAGGAAGACGAAAGACCCAGGAAGGGTTTACATATAAATAATTTGTTGGTGTCTTACCAACAGCAAGTGTTCTGACTCGTTTCCGAGGCCATCTTCTGACCGCAGTCTTCCATCTGGCCGTTATAGTTGATAAGTTTTGGATCTTTATGGTTCGCGAACGGACTGCAAAGAGTATAATGATTTTTGCTTCATCTATCAGCTCAAGAAAGCCTGGATAAAGAACCAATTCAGCTTCGAAAGCTATTTTAAAATATATTACCACATTTTCAAAGTGATTAATCATGTTTATGTTGCCTACGCGTTTGAAAATTTATTATTTGTGTACTGAAAGGAAAATTCGTACAGCGCTGGTTTTCGTCATGAGAGAAAACATCTAATATTGCTGTCAAAATAAATTCGCACTATTTTGGACATTTCATCAATAATTAATTCCTCTTGAAAAATCACAAAATGTACTTGTGCCAATATATTGGGTACACGAGCGACTACTATTGTAATGTTTAATTTAATCTTTAGGTTTTTTTGTACATCTCATCGTTATTTTGTTTTCTTCTACAATATTTGCTATTCAAATGTTTACTATAAAATCAGCAATATTAGCCTAAAGACTGCCCTTAGGTTGCTGCTGCTTTGTTTTAATTAAATGTCTTTATATTTTGTGTCCTCTCTCCCATCCCTTATTGGCATTGACTCTCATGATGAATGATAAAATAGTAACCACTTAATGATGCTACACAGCTATTTGCTTTATCAATTTCTTAAAAGATGAAAATGAGAAATTGAGAAATGTAAAAAATATATTACCGGTACGAATAGGTAGTTCCCAAAATTGAAGGCATAGCGGTTCCTGATTTTCAGGAATGATAGGTTTGGTACATGAGGTACACGGGCAGACACGTGTTAGGGATGGAGGTTCGGTAACTGTAAAATAAGAATAATTAAGTAATTTATCGGCTTTTTATGAAAAATAGCCAGTAAAGGTTGCGCTGTCACCGGAAGTAGATTTGAGAAAATGTTATACCCGACAATTGGAATAAATAATAATGGTAGGCAACATAAAAATTATCTAGTAAAAGTGTAAACATGGCTCTATATCTCAAAATATCATGTTTGGACAAGTCCGGTGGGTATCAGCCGAAAGATGAATTGTTTACATAAAAACGCAATGATGGAGTGAAACAATTTTAATATTCATCTCTTCTAGCGTAATCAATCATTCGGATATTTGAATTTGCGCATATTTTTGCTTTCACAGCAAATAACGAGCTTTATTTTTATAGCAGATTAGTACTGGGTCTGAACATGCAATCCTTCTGATGGTAACTGGTCACTATCATTAATAGACTAGATATCTACAATCCCGTTAATAGGCATTTGTCATTCAAATTCACATATTTTATACATATTATCATATAATAGGTACTCACAAATAACATACATACAAATGGTACATTATTGGGGGACGTCCCAGCCTCTTTGGGCGGGGGAATACGGGCTAAATCCGCTTTGCCCGGACCTGAACTCGGGGTTGCACCCCTGGTTAACTATAGTATCCCTCATCCACTGTTATGTTCTTGGGATACGATTAAAACAACACAGCTTTCGGAACTGATGTTATAGTAGTTATACAAATAGTGGTTGGCAGTGGTATCTCAGTAGTTGAACTGCGATGTTTGTTTGCATCTTTTTGGGCGAATGCCAATAATGATTTCATCGAATTATACAATTATTCATTAATTTATTTGGAATAAACACAAAATGGTGGAAGTTAATTTAAAGTTCAAATTCAAAAAGAATTTAAGTACAACACAAATTGTGTACATAAATAACGCGAAACTTTGAAAAGTTTACTTGTAGACTTTCAGAAACAATTAAGCAATGACTTAGAAAGAATGTCTTTAACTTCTTGCGTACGTGTTTATTTTTGAAAATAAGACTTTTTGTAATATAATTTATCGTGTTAATTTCAATTTATTTTTTATAGAAGGTATAAATAATTGAATTAATTGCTTTATTTTATTGCCTCTTACCAATTTCCACATTGGGATGATAGTCAGATTCTTTCGCTGGCAACAGAAGTTTTTTCGGTGGAATGTATACCATTTTGAACCGGCAGTGGCAAATATTCTCTATAAAAAAGAAAGAAAGATTAAGAAAAAGAAAAAAAAAACGAAAGTTATGTATCGTTGTCTTGGAATATATATGAGAAAACTATTACTGGGGCATTTAGTAACGAAGTAGAATGCAAGAAAATAGTTATTAGAATTTTTGCTTGTATGTCTTTGCGTTAGTGCGCGCTACGATCAGAAATAGCTTCATCGATTGTCTGTTATCTGTTACTAATGTATGTTCGTAAGCTTCACTTGACATTTAGTATTCGTTTCATTTCAACCACTCAATTAATAATAAAAAGTTTTGGTAATTTGAAAGTTATAGCTTCACAACCGTATCTTTTCGTGTTGGGAATGCTGTTGCTATTACATGAGAACTTTTTGCTGTTAGAAAATCTAGATACACAAAAATCCAATCCCACGTGAACGAAGTCGTGGCCAGAAATTAGTATTTTATAGCAAAGTAATTTCACTACAGTACTACAGCATTGTATAGTGATAGATAGACAACAATTACATTGTATATATATATCAACAATTTTCGAGTACATATTTCGAAGCTGTGCTGTACAGAGAACGAATAGAACGAAATTCTGAAGGATTTTTTGCTATTTTACTTTACACAATTTGAAAAAACATGAAAATCCAATTTTATAATTAATTCTACTGTAATATTCAGTACTACTATAAATACAACGCGATCTCAAAGAAAATTTATATTTGTACCAATAAAAGAGCTTATGATTTTAATAAAAGAAATGCGAACTGCTACGTAAATAACATCACCGAATTACTTATAATACACTCGAGTGGCTTTTTAGATCGTAAACGCTGTTCAAAGTAAACCACTGTCGAGCACGGTCGGAAGTTGAATTGAATTAACCGTTACAGTCTATTTTTTATATGTACTCCATAGCTTCGAAGGCACATTAAAAAGGCGATATCGACTTTTAAAAATCGTATTCTAATACGTACACGTGTTACATATCATGGATCAAGATTAAGAAATCTTTGATCAATTTTATTCCATGGATATTTATGCAGTACAAATTCATGCAGTACAAATTTACGCAGTATAAATTCATGATTTGGATAAATGGCTCGCACATAATCCGAAAAATCAGAGTTGCATGCAATTTATTTGAACGTAAGCCCTTGTGAGACTACCATTGCGTTTAGCTACAAGGTACCATGCGTAGTGTGATCTCCAAAGCACAAGATCAAATATCAAAGAAATTGTGATATTAGGTAAAGACACGCGAATGGTCGTATGAACAGCTAATTCAGCTTTATAGTAGCGATGGAGCGCTGAGTCGGCTCCGAGGAAACTAATGAGTTCTGCTTGTTCAATGGACCGCGAGCCGATGAAAGAAGGCACACACATTTCTTAAAATATCCATTTAATATAGACTTCTGAGGCCCGATTCGATTAAACGACATTATTACGGTAGAACTAGTAGTAACTAACCTTCTATTTTCAAATCATTTTAAAGATTTTTAAGTTATACTTAATATTTATATAAATACGGTACATAGAAGGTATATGAGATGAAACTTTTAGTAACATAATAGAACTCAGAAGGATATTCATTGGAATTTTCGTCTCTTGCGCGCTAAACTCAGAAAGGTTACGGGTGTGAATATATAAGTACTTTACATATTAGTAAATCTAGAAAACCCGACAATAGGAGCCCATGTCAAGGAAGTCGCGAGCAGCAGCTATTATTATATAAAATCTGTTGATGACATAAAATTCAATTCATCTATTGAAAAATAAGACGTTAATGAAAAGTACAAGATAATTTTAAGGTAGTAAACTAGTAAGTAACAATAACTTTCAACGAAAATTAGTTTAAGTGAATAAAAATACAATGTAATTTTTTACTAATTTCGATTACTGTATCCTTTACGGAGAGATTCGAGGCGCACTTGACAATTATTTTACTTTATAATATTAAAACACATTTAAGACTTCAATATAATCAGTGTAAAGTAATAAGTTTGTGACGATACCCAGTCATTTACTGAGGTATCCTACAAAGTAACAAAATAATACCCGGGAAGCCAACAGCTCCGGTTTAGCTCGGTGTGAGCGGGTAAAAATAATTGCCTATTCCGCCAGCTTCCGCTCCAAGCGACCGCGTTTCGCCGCCACATTTGTTAACTACACTTTGCTTTCGTATTTTAATGTTGTTCAACCTAACTTTTAAAGGTGGGAGAACTATAGTTCGACCGGGGAAGTACCACCGTAGCTCTTATAATCCATCGTAAAGCATTACCTGTTTTTCGGTTGGTGAGGCGCGGTTGCCGGTTACATTGTGAAGCGAGGCGACCGTCTTAACCCTCAAGAGTAGGAACGCATCCGTGTCCATCCTTAAATAGAACTTCCGTTCTATTTCAGATTGGACGTGGTTGTCCATGGACTGCAGTGACCACTTAACATCAGATGGCCTGCATGCCCGTTTCTTACGCTTTCATAATAATAAAAAACATCGGGTGGTTTGCATGCTCGTTTGCTACTCTTCTCATAAAAAATATATATAATGTGAGGCCGAAGGATCCCGTGATGTTTAACGTGAGGGCGGGTGCGTGGAAATAATTGCCTTGTTGTGGTGTATTTCCGCCTCACGTCACAACGTTTCGCCGGCTCACTTCCATAACCTTTACTTTTGTATTTCGATAACGTATGAACCAAGTATATTATGCAACCGTAACCGAAATTATTGAACATTCGACATAAAAATCTATCCGAAACGATAAATAAATCCGACATGCGAGCATGTTTTGAATTAATTTGAACAAGTGTTCACACAGTCATCGATTATTCAAACAGGAGTAAATAAAATTAATACTTATTTGTTTTTTGTACAGAAGACACAGCAAAAGCAACGGGTTTGCTACAAGCATTTAGATTGAAGGCTGCAAGTTAAATAAAGTTGCACCAACAAAATGTACCTATACAACCTTTCTGTACCGGTATATATTATTCATTGTATCGTTATATATTAAACGAAACCCAGTTCCGAAATTTCTTACCCATAACATGTCTGGTACAATTTATATTACCTACTAAAGTAGTAAGTAAGTAAGTAATAACTAACCAAGAACAATCGTTAAAGACCGAAAACCAATAATGAGTGTAGTGAAAAGATTCCCTCTTTAAGCATTAAGAAGTATGGAAATAATTTACCGCCGCGAACATCGAAGTCCGCTTATCGTAAACACATTATATCAACACCTTATAAATCCTATCCTATCCTATTATAACTATATTATTTCACATTTTAGAGATATTTTTACATTAAAGAATTTATTCTCATAAATCATGGTTTCATTTACAATGAGGTATAAACAATTAAAGTACAAGTAAAGTAGCCGACTCTGCAATACTCAATTATGGTTATACCTCTAACATTTACTTATCTTAGTTAGTACATGTCTTTTAAGTTTAATTTTATATGTTTCAGTTCTCAGGATATATATACATAGGCCGCTTGCTATGATTCGTCTTCTGGATGTATAAAATCTTTTTTGAAATAACAATTGAAGAAATTAAGATAAATTATGTCAATTTAAAAATTGCGGGTGTGAGTAGATAAGAACTTTTTGCTTTTAGAAAATGTACAAAAGACAACAGGCACCAGCTAGTGATAAAAATAAATTACTCATAAATTTACAAAAATTCATCGTTTTATTCTATTTAAATACAGCTCAAAATAAAGTGATAATTCCATGACGGCAGCAGGTCCAGTCATGCCAATAAACGTTAAAGCGGACGCTTGGATATAATTGTTTGTTGCGGCAATTGTACGCTTTACGCGGCTGCGTGTTGCCGTACAGTTGCAATTTTTGTTCTCTGTGCGTTGAATTTTCATATACCGTACTCATTACTTCCGCGCGGGAAACTTGCAGTCGATAGACTGAACTAGAAAGCGCCAATTGTTCATTTTTTGTATTCAAAGTCCAACTAGCACACCATGGGTGGAGCAGAGTTTATTTGAAATGCTCTATGTAGATACCTATGCGAACAATTTTACGTGGAGCTTTGTTATTTGAAGTTATGAAAAAATTACTAGATTTTTTTTCACCATCAAACCATAGCACTGTCCAAAGTTTTAAAACGATGTAGGATGGTTATAAAGAAACACTACACTAGTAATTTACACTAGTAAAGATGATTATTACCATTTTTACACTGGTAAAAGTAGTAATAACACTGGTGAATTGGTAACGTCACCATTTCTAGAACAAGACTTCTACTCAAAATGAATCTCGAAAAAGTGATTCTGCCTTATGTTTAAAATCAGAATACAGCAACACTACTCTAGATGACCGTCATGTATGATACTGTGATACTATTGAAGAGTAAAGGCAATGAGTTTAACCCGTAAACATAAATATTCAAACCATTTTGTATTGCACGTCTCTTGTCATGTTCTGTAAAATATTCCATCACAGTTAGCGTTTTTTGTGGACCAGTCAGGAATTCTTCTTGCTGTGGAAATTAGTTCCAGCATTAGTAGCGTAGTTAAAATCTTCTCCTTATTCTCACCACATTTATTATAGGAATATTTGTCTTTCTACCACAAAAGTATGAAAGAAGCTTATGGTCATCATCGAGGGACGTCCCAGCTTCTTTAGGCGGGGAACTGCACGCTCGAGGTAAACCCTCTTTGCTCGGGCCTGAACTCGGGGTTGCACCACGGCTTAACTATGTATAGTAGCCCACACCCACTGTTAAGTGGGGGGCGGGGGTAAAGCTTATGGTCAATTTGATTGTTAATAATCGTTGTCACCCATGGATATCTGAAATTAATTACAAAGAGATTTGAAATCTATGGTAAGTGGTGCGTCTCTGCATAATCTCAGTTTGTCTTCAAGACGGTCTTTCCAAATCAAACTTCTCAAGTGGCTGGTATAGGATCTAAGTCAGGTACTTGAAACAGATAAGATAGAGATACTTGTACTCGATTCGACTGTTCATCGACTTGAATTGAATAACACTTAAACCAAAATTTCAGTCGATAGTTCTTTAAATCGAAAACTTACAATTTATAAAAAAGTAAGGTAAAAAACTGCTCGAACGTTCATTAAATCAAATATTCAGAAAACTCCTTTCTCCAATGGCTAACATTTAATAATTATAGAATTTTCTTCAATGGTTTTCTTGGCTCCAGCTAGAGAGTTCGTAGTAAAATACTAATAGAATAAACGAGGTCCTCAAAAATAAAATTGCCGAACGTAAAGATGTAAAAGAATCGAATATATTAAAATTAATCTTAAAGGGAGAACTATAGTTCGACCGGGGAGGTACCACCGCCGCCCTTATAACCTGCCGTAAAGCATTACTTGTGTTTTGGTTGGAGAGGTGCGGTTACCGGCTACATTTAGAAGCGAAGCGAATATCTTAGTCTTCAGGGGTAACAACACATCTATGTTCAAGCTCAGATAGGATTTCAGTTTTATTTTTGATTATACATGGATGTCTAGGGCTGCAACTACTTACCATCAGGTGGTTTACAAGCTCGTTTGCTTCTTTTATCACAAAAAAAAAATGTGAGCAAAATAAGTGGTACAGTTCAAACAACAATTAGCGTTTTAAATATTATGACCGTTTTGCGGCTCGCCGATATGGCGTACGCTATTTGAATATCGCGATGGCTAATTCGGCCTACATTACTGAAATATTATCTGTACAGCAATTAACATCCTAATACGCTCGCTATGAAATTTACATACATTAATGCGAATAGTTTAGCGTTCTTGTAATTACTGTTGGTAAACTAAATTCAATTGTTCGTGAGATTAAATTCAATTTCGAATTAATATATTATACAATAGAAAATATTAACGGGTCGCTCTCTATACATAGAAGAAAAATGTATTATTAGAACAACTTGTGAATTGTGTTCATATTAATATGTAGAAAAAAGTATCTGAAGTTAGAAGTCTCTAAATTTTGCTTCAAAATAAAGTTCTAAAACTCATTTTTTATATAAGGTATTTACATGCAATAAATGAATGTCAAACTTACAATATAAATCAGTTCATAGGCTTAGAGCACCCGAGTTTTAGCAACTGCAGAAACCAGGCGGAAAACTCTCCTTACACAATGACGATTTAATGAAGAACATTTACTATATTTTTTATGTGAAAAGATTAGCATACCACCGAATGTTAAGTAGTCACAGCCCATAGACATCCATGTAAAAACACGACTGAAATCCTATCTGAGCTCGAACGTAGATGCGTTGCTACTCCTGAGAACAAAGTTGATCGCCTCGCCTCAAAGTATAGCCGGCAACCGCACCTCTCTAACCGAAACAGAAGCAATCCTTTACGGATTATGAGGGCGGCGGTGGTGCCACACCGCTCGAACTATTGTTCTCCCATCTTTGCTATTCTTTCTTATTTATTTCTTCATTATTCCATTCTACGGGCTTTATCTTCAAATTCGTTGAGAGAACAATAAGCCTACTGGAAGTTCTTACTGTTAATATGTACATAGATCTTAATTAGAACGTTTAAGGCTCTTCATAGTTAACACTTACGTCTTATTATAACAATCGTTGAACTTAAGAAACTGCTATGTTTTGATTTTGAGGGCTGATAAAGAAGTGAAACTTAAGAAAGTAGAAATTGAATCTTACTGGAGTTAATTAAATATATCTATGGTTGGCAGTAACCATGACCATCAAGTAGTGGGTATGCTCGCTTACTGTTTCGTTAAAAGTCGTCTTGGGAAGTGATAAAACTAGATTGGTTAAATTTTATAATCCGCCTTAAACACCTCTTGTGTTTCAAAAAAAAGTCAGATGGCCAGAATGATCGTGTGCTGCATTTCTCCCTCTCTCTCTCACACATACGCACATATATGTGTGATAAATCACCTACGACCAGATATACATACAATGCTGAATTTAACGAAGATGTACGAATAAATCATCATTAACACGAAAAAATCTTGAATTGTTTTGTTCGCTCCTTAGACATTTGACGTAGACACAAACAGCCCAAAAGTTAATTGCGTTGTAATTGAGAGAAATAGCCCGTTGACAGTTTTTGCTTGAGCTTGAAAAACAAGACTTGCGTTTTAGTTTGCAAATAAATGAAAATAATTTGTGGTAAATTCACTTTTTCTCATGTCAAATTTAAATTCGAATATTTTATTTGCACGGAGTGTCCGTGCATGTCAAAGATACAATGTAAAATCTGTTCATTAGCTTTAGGTGTTCAAAGCTGAAGCATCAGCTTGGCTTACTAAGAGTGGAAGAAAAAACCCTACGGAAAAAAAACTCTCGGCATTCTTTTAAAACTATATTAAAAAGTCCGACTTCCGAAAGATTGGAAGCACACAAGACAGTAAATAGTTTGTGTCAGAATCCCTCTACTGTCATCTGCACACAATTTCGAGTATTCAAAAGTATTACGTGGGAAATAAAAGTGGCTGAATGAGATTGGCTTTATTCCAGGTGTTTAAACACCTATTAAGGAAAAGATAAGATCATAATTGTAACACGCAGATTCATCGCGTTAACAAACGTGTGTCCATCTGGTTTTGACTTAACTTTTTAGAAATACTGCTTGCCAAATGCACTATGTACCCAAATTCTGAATGTGAAATAAAAAAGTAACAAAAACGAAAGAATTAAGTAAAGACAAGCTAAGTGGTGGTTATGATCTTAACAGATTTTCATTTTTTTTTTCATGTGAGAAGAGTAGCAAACGAGTATTCAGACCATCTGTTGTTAAGTAGTCGCAGCCCATAGACCAACCACCTCTCCAACCTAATCTCAAGTAATGCTCTACGGAAGATTATGAGAGCGGCGGTGGGACCTCCCCCGTCGCACTATAGTTCTCCCACTGTCAAATTTTATACCACAGATTCCCGCAATAAGTTGTGAGAGACACACCGACGAGCTGTACAGCCATTTCATAAACCTTCCATTTTTCAATTAGATATATTTATTTAAAAAATGGAAGGTTTATGTATCCGTAACCCTTAAATGGTAATTTCATGGTCACCAACAAACATGACCCTCACTGCCTATAAAAGAATAGTAATAAAATTACCATAATTCATTTAAAATGTGTTATGGTTTATCCCCACTATAGCACCCCTGCTCTCGATTATAACAATAATTTTATCAATCCGCTGCCCACGACTTCGTTCCAATGTTTTAAATTTTCGGGGTGTTACTAGATTTTTAGAGCAGCAAACAGTTTTTATATTCACACTCGCAAATTTAAAATTGATATATATATATATATTTTATAAGCGAATTGAAATTTAAATTATAATTCAGACTTAATTTTTAATGCATTAACTAAGATCCCCTGTTAATATTTTTTCTCAAATGTTCTTACTTTGGCGGTCACATTATTCAGTTATTTACGATTTATTATCGACTGACGACCATCTTTAAACGAAGCGACTTGTCGTCTGGCTCTAATTTAAATAATAATTGACCGTAAGATCGGAGCCTAGACTACACGATAGTGTGCACCGACTCTCAACGTCACAAAAAACCAACATCGCTCAAGGCCGCCCATTTGCCACAGATTTACTATCAAAGCGCCGCGACTTACCTCGTAAAGTAAAAATCATGTTTGCACACTCTGTTTTTATCCCCCGACGCAAAAAGACGAGTATTACAAATTTGAAGTCTATGTCTGTTTGTTTTAAGTGTTTGTATGAGATTGATATCACGTAGAAGTAGAGAGAGATATTTGATATCTCAGAGATAGTTTTGAGATCTCAGACAAGTATACAAACGAACTAAAAGGACGGACTTAAGAGCTACGAGTATGCTAGCTTTCAAATTGTTTTTCAACTGGTTCAAAGTTATCATGTGTTTTCTTAGATTATTTAACAGATTTAATTATTACAAAACATACTTCGGTCGCCGGCTACACTTTGAAGCAAGGCGACCATCTTAGTCCTCAGGAGTAGCAACGTACATATCTACGTTCAAGCTCAGATAGGATTTCAGTTATGCTTGTGGTTGTACGTGGATATCTGTTGGCTGCGATTATTTAAGATCAGGTGGTTTGCATGCTCGTTTACTACTCTTCTCACATAAAAAAATATTTTACTTCCACTTGATTGACCTAATTGAAAGATGAAATACGTAAAAAATCCACTGACATTGCAGTTTTATAGTTACACTGGTAAAAGAAATTTAATTTTATTAAGGATAGAATTACCGAGGTTGGTCTAAAGGCCAGTTAAAATCTCCTTTACTTTATTTCAGAAATGATCACTTCGCTTGTAAGTGTATCCAGCAACCGCACTTCTCCAACCAAAATCCAATAACTACTTTATGCTTTAAGAACTAGATTATGAGGATGGCGGTGGTACCTCCTCGGTTGAACTATAATTCTTTTAGTCTAGTACCTGCCTCATTAAGTACAATAAGTTATTAGTCTTAATTTTATTTTAAGCGTTAAATATAGTAGTATACTTAAAAATAACTTGTTAGGACAATGTGTATATGCTATTATTGTTCAAACCAAATAGAGGTAAACGATACAACAATAATGACCTGTGATCTTCGCATGATGACAAAGGAGTCTGTTCGTTCTCCTCCTCCAAGCGGCACTTCCACCGTCACTTCTAAGCCCTGGGAACAAATTGGTTACCTTGAAAAATCTTTTAACACCTATTTGAATGTACTTTACACTAACCTGCAAAGGACCGTGTACAGTCTACCCAATCCCTGTACATGTCTAACTGCTCGCCGAGGGATTGAATTCTAGAGATGATATATTTTTTTATGCGAGGATAGTAGCAAACGAGCATGCAAATCACCTGATGTTAAGTAGTCGCAGCCCATAGACATCCACGCACAATCACAAACACGACCGAAGTCCTATCTGAGCTCGTGGATACGTTGCTACTCCTGAAGACTGAGATGGCCGCCTCGCTTCAAAGTGTAGCCGGCAACCGCACCTCTCCAACCAAAACACAAGTGATGCTTTACGGCGAATACTGAGGGCAGCGGTGGTACCTCCTCGGTCGAACTATAGTTCTCCCGCCTATCACGATTCGATTCAACTACTGTACCAAGGGACTATTGTTATAGCAGTTATTAAACTATGTTTTTAAGGCACATCAATCACTACGAACTCTATTCAACGGCGGTGAAACCACCAATAAATATCTTCACTCGTGGGCGGAAGACAAATTACATCGCTTTTATCTCGTCGATTCTGCGGAGGCAAAAAATAGCCACTCTCCCAAACGACCCCAAATGTAACGCATTTGTCTTTGGAGAATCTCGTATTGCTCGACTTAGACCTTCGACGCATTACTGGGATACATGTCTGAAGGACAGAGACTTTACTTCTTCAAGACTTTTTTTTTTATTGTAAAGGAGTAAGAAACGGGCATGCAGGCCACCTGGTGTTAAGTGGTCACTGCAGCCTATGGACAACCACGTCCAATCTCAAA